>JABMCL010002512.1:925000-932500 GCA_018857735.1 Alviniconcha marisindica | reverse complement strand
AGTTCTGACGGAAAGGTGAGCGTGGGTGACGGTCAGACTGGATGGCAGACATCAGCGATGAAGATAACACAGCGTTGGTAGCTTTATAATTATAACCATGTCGGAAACTAGGACGAAAGAACGAAAGGTCTATCATTACCGTTCATGAGATGATGTGACTGGTAACGCGAGGAAAAGTATTGTTTTCGAAGTAGTCTCGGCTTCTCTGACGAAAGACATTGCATACTGATAGAAGTTTCCGTTTAGCAAGAAGGAATGTGTCACATATGATACGTCATTTCCTCTGTGTGAGATAAGAATAACTCATGCTCCTACTTAACACCCGACACTGTGCAACGGTGACGTCAAAGTCTGTCTGTTCCCATAGCAACTGATCGGATCGGACCCAGTCGCACGACAATGCATGACAGCAGGTCAGGGTCTTCAGACAACACGAGTTGTGAGAGCGCGGTCAAATACTGCTCCTTTAAGAGAATCAGAATGTTGTACCCCTTTAAAATAATAAGACTGTGTTTGCTTCTTTAAGAAAAAGAAGAAAAACCGAAACAAGAATGAGTGCTAGCGTTCTAAAACAAGATCCAAACACATGAAAGGTTCAAACGAACGCTATTTATTAACACTCTTCCAAGCACTGGACAAGAAAACAACATAGCTCAGCCAAAAACAGATAAGTAGCTTAGCTCTCCATCTCATTTTTCATCGTTATTCCCCTTTAGCTGATGTTTAAGTGTAGTTCTGTAGCTTGATAAAGGGGGATTACCCCAAAAGTCCGCATGTTGTGTTTTGTCCTAATAAATAGCGTTCTTTTGAACCTTTCATGTGCTTGGGTCTTTTAAGAAAATGAGGCTGTTTATTCATTTGTTGATACTAAGACTGTCTTTGCTTCTTCTTTTTTTCAGACAATAAAACTCATTTCTAGCTTTTAAGCAAACAAGTATTTGCTTTTTTAAGAAATCAAGACTGCGTTCTCTCCTTTGCGAGAATCATCAGACGATGTTTGCTCCTCTGAGAGAACAAGACTGTTCCCTTAAGAAAATCTGACCAAATATGCGCATGTAAAAGAATACGACAGTGTTTGCATTCGTGTTTGCTTCTTGAAGAGAATAAGACCTCCTTTAAACGAGTATGGCTGTGTTCGCTCCTTCCTGAGAAGGTTTTTGACAGGAATACTGGTTTTTTTCTTTTGCATCGTACTCCTTGAGATTCACTGACAATGAAGCGTCTTTTTTGTGTGTTCCTGGCAGGGTTTCCCGCGATATGTCTCTCAACAATTCGTAGTGTGTGTGTGTGTGTGTGTGTGTGTGTGTGTGTGTGTGTGTGTGTGTGTGTGTGTGTGTGTGTGTGACAAATACAACGTCACAGTGTAAATTACGAGATTGTTTTAATATGTACCTTTTTTAAATCACGTGCATTTACAATTGTTCTTTGAGGATTAAAAACAATCAATGTGTGCTACTGTCCACTGTGATGTAGTGTGTGTGCCCTTAACCACCGTCGTGGAGTGTGCAAAAGCCAAGAAATTCATTTTGTGCAACAGCAGCATAAAGCTCCTTTTGCTCGATCTTCTCAGTGAAATACAAAAATTCACAAGTCATGCACAGAATAACTAATGAAGGACTGATACTTCTTTCCAGCACGTGATGGTAAAGAAAGGAAGAAGAAGAAGAAAAAGAAGAAATGGACGGCTTCGCGCAGTCGATCTGGAAACCGCTCCTAGACGACGTTCAGCCGTTGTGTTGTCATAGAGATGAAGCTGGTTCTGCACAACTGCAGGGTACCAGAAAAATAGACTGTTTACATTCTATGTCTGGATTCCCAAGGACAAACACCGGCGTCCTGCGTTCGTTTTTTAAACCTCAAAGAACAATTGTAAACGCGCGTGATATCAGTAAAAAGGTACATGTATATTAAAACAACAATCTCGTAATTTACACGGTGCCGTTGTTCGTGTCACACACACACACACACACACACACACACACACACACACACACACACACACACACACACACACTATACTATCACTACAACCACAAACTGCACACACAGACACACACACACACACACAACACCACACACACCACCACACACACACACACACCACACACACACACACACACAAACAACACAACACAAACACCACACACACACCACACAACACAACACCACACACACACACACACACACACACACACACACACACACACACACACACACACACACACACACACAACACACACACACACACACACACACACACACACACACACACACACACACACACACACACACACAAACACACACACACACACACACACACACACACACACACACACACAATGTTTCATATTTCGCATGCTATGCGTATTATTATTACTTCACGAACGTAGGCGAACGAGCCGAATTTAACACAAGGAGGAACAGAAGCAACAACGCGACAGAACTACGCTGCCGGAAATCACGAAAGAAACCGTTAAGATGTAAGGCGCTACTTAAAAATGTAATGTGGAAATTGCTGCTGCTACTTCCATTACACACAGAAGCACGTTTATCCTCCTGTAATCCTGTTAATCATGCTTTTGACTATTTTGATGATGCAGATAAAAGGACGTTTTATCCAAAGGGGGGGGGGGGGGGGGGGGGGAGAGAGAGGGGAGAGGAGAGGGGGAAGGGGTGAAGGGGGGAGGGAAGGTGGGGGGGTGGGGGACCGGTTTACTCGGAGAGAGCCCCTGATAAAATAGTTTCAGTAATATTTGGCCTACACACACAGCCACGCAATAAGCCGACTCAATCGAAAGGTTCGTCGCACCCGGCCATTGACCGAAAGCCGAATTGACACAATAACGCCGTTCCCAGCAACCCTTCGTTTTTCATCTCCCTTCTCTTCAGCCACCGCTGCCGGGCCATTGTCTCTTGCCGGCAACTCGATGATTGCCTCGTGTCTCACGTGCACCGTGTGAGGCTGTGCAGGCCAAACTTTAAAAAACAACAGAGTCCCCATCAATACAAGTCGTGGTGCCGTCAAAGAGCTACGTAGGAAGTGTCGGTGCTCGGTCTTGACGGGGGCGCGCAGGGTGCTGGGGGCGGGGTGCTGGGGTGGGGTGGGGTGGGAGCGTAGGGGGGAGTGAACAAATTGATTTTTTTTCTGCGAGGATTACTATTTTTGGAGTCAGTTGCTCAGTAGAGCAGATTCAGTTGCAGACGCTGACAGCAGATGTCCAACAAGTGCTCTCTCTCTCTCTCTCTCTCTCTGCTGTCCAACAAGTGTTCTCTCTCTCTCTCTCTCTCTCTCTCTCTCTCTCTCTCTCTCTCTCTCTCTCTCTCTCTCTCTCTCTCTTCCTTCTCTCACCACATCTCTGCATAACGACATCGAATCTCCAAGACAACTTAGCTACGTCAAGATAATCTAGCCTCGCATCGTCCCTCTACTTCTCATCTATCTCTCTCTCATCCTCTCTCTCTCTCTCTCTCTCTCTCTCTCTCTCTCTTCGTCTCTTCTCTCTCTCTCCTCTCTCTCTCTCTCTCTCTCTCTCTCTCCTCTCTCTCTCTCTCTCTCTCCTCACACCATTTTCCACATCACACACACACACACACACACACACCACACACACACACCACACCACACACACACTCCACACACACACACACGCCACTCACCCCCCCCCCCCCCACACACACACACCCATACACACACACGCTACCCCCCTCCTCCCTCACAGCTATTCAAAAAAGTGTTGGTTTAATTACATCGTCATTTTGCATCTTCATGGCGAATAATCCGTTGCCGTTGTTAATCACAACCACCGTGACATGACAATTATCACAGTAATTATTACTGCTGTTACCCTCACTATCATCATACCCCTCCCCACACCCCCTCCCCATCCCCATCCTTCGAACCCGCTCGGCTGACTACAGGATGCTAAAAATAAAACAATAAGACTTGTACAAATCTACTCTTTCTTCTGGAGCCGTCCCATAATTTATACAGTGCAGCCTACCTGTTCCATAATCTATCCAGTACAGTCTACCTGTCCCATAATTTGCACAGAACAGCCTACCTGCATAAGTCATACAGTACCTCCTACCTGTCCCACAGTTTACACAGTACAGCCTACCTGTCGCATAATTTACACAATACAATCTACCTGTCCTATAATGTATACAGTACAGCCTACCTGTCTCATAATGTATATAGTACAGCCAACCTGTCCCACAATTTACACAGTACGGCCTACCTGTCCCATGTATACAGTACGGCCTACCTGTCCCATAGTTATACAGTACAGCCTAGTCCCATAATTTATATAGTACAGCCTACCTGTCCCACAATTTACACAGTACGGCCTACCTGTCCCATGTAAACAGTGCAGCCTACCTGTCCCATAAGTTATACAGTACAGCCTAGCTATCCCACAATTTACACAGTACAGCCTACCTGTCCCACAATTTACACAGTACGGCCTACCTGTCCCATGTAAACAGTGCAGCCTACCTGTCCCATAAGTTATACAGTACAGTTTACCTGTCCCATAATGTATACAATACAGCCTACCTGTCCCATAATTTACACAGTACAGCCTACCTGTCCCATAATGTATATAGTACATTCTACCTGTCCCACAATTGACACAGTACAGCCTACCTGTCCCATAATGTATACAGTACAGTCTACCTGTCCCATAATTTATACAGTAGGGCCTACCTGTCCCATAATTTATAAAATACGGCCTACCTTGACCCAGAGTGTATACAGTACACTACGTGTCCTATAATTTATACAATACAGCTTACAATGTATACAGTACAGCCTACAATGTATGCAGTACAGCCTACCTGTCGAGGGTGAGCTCCTCCAGCTGGCTGAGGTCGCAAGCGATGTACTCCAGCGAGGCGTCCGAGATCCGGGGGCACCACGACAAGTCCAGCACACGCAGACGCCGCAGGTTCTCCGCCAGCAGCTCCACGCCGTCGTCCGAGATCTTGCTGCAGCCGGACAGTCCGAGCACCGTCAGGTTGGGCAGAGCGTTGACGATGTTCACCAGCCCGTTGTTCGTCACCTCCCAGCACGACGTCAGCTTCAGCACGCTCAGAGTGTAGCTCTGCTTCGGGGAGAAGAGCGCCAGGGCCGCGTCGGTGACGTGGTACGCCTGCAGGCTAAGCTCGTACAGCGAGGGTAGGAGCTGAGCTATGGCCCCCAGAGTGTCGTCCGCCACGTTGATGCAGTCCATGATGCACAGCGACACGATCTTGGCGTTGAGGCACGACCACAGCCCGGACTCGGTGATCTCGTTGCAGCCGGACAGTTCCAGGCGGTAGATGCACGGCATCTTCCGGAACAGCAGCTCCAGCCCCGCGTCGGTGATGTTGGAGCAGCGGATGCTGAGCGAGCGCAGGTGGCTCTTGCACGTCTGAAAGTTGTTCACAAACTCCGTCACGTCCTCGTCCGTCGCCCCGAACAGGCAGATGGAGTCGAAGCCGCGCTGCTGGATGCTGTCGTACACGTGTCTGAGCGTGGCGGGGTCGTGACTCTGCTTCCAGTGGCGGTACGACACGATAGGCATGGCGTCGAGCCAGTACTTGGGGCTGTAGAGCGTGTGACGCCACTTCCGGCACACCTGACACAGCACGCCCCGCTCAGAGGGCGAGAAGTAGAGAAAGAACTTGGCCACGAACTCGTCGTCCATCATCAGCTCGGAGATGGTCTCGGCGGAGGCCTTCTGCTGGTGCCCGTTGATGGACTGGTTGAGCCTGCGGATTCTGCGGGCGATGCCGGCTTTGGGCGACCTGACAAACCTGGTGGCCAAGGCAACTGAGGAGCCCTCCGCTCCCCGTTGGATCGTCTTCTTAATGGCCGCCGCCGTGGCGCTGGCTGACGCCTGCATCTGCGACGTCAGCGAGCTGCTCTCTCTCGTCGACATCACCGAGGATCTGGACGTCGTCACCGTCGACGTGGACGATGACGCTGCGGACGTTGTCGTCGTCGTCGTCGTTGTTGTCGTGGTCGTTGTCATGGTTGAACTCAGCGTCGTGCTTGTGCTAGTTTCTGTGCTGTTGACGTTGGATGGGGACTGGTCCCGGTGCAGCCGGAGTCCGCGTATCCCATTGGATATCTCCATGTAGGCGCGGCGAATCGTCGACATGGTTGCAGCTCACATTAATCCCGACAGGCACTCAGCAGCGATGAGCATTAAAAAAGTAGAACGGCGCGCGCTTCCGAGATCTGAAACAAACAGGGACTGAATTCCTTGCGGGTTTTTCCTCTTATAAAAAAAAAGTTCCTGCAGCACTTGTTAAAATCCAAACGGCACTTCCCCAGGCGCGAGGAGTGGCTCTCCTCTACGATATACACACTTGCACTCAATTCCACAAACAGAAGCCAGGAGAGCTGGTGGCGAGAGTTACGACATGCAATCACAGACGCAAGTGCCAGACTTCCATCACGCACTCCCACCCCCACCGAGACACAAACAGTGCCCGTAACCAATCTAGTTCCCGTCCAGCCATGTCAGGTAAACAAGGCCGCCGCCAATGCAGGCACCGCATTCCACAGGTGCCAGAAGCGGCATACTTGTCTGGTGCATTTCTTCACGCGGAGGTGGAGGAGGTAGGGGAGGGGGGAGGGGGGGGGGGGGGGGGGGGGGACTTAGGGAACTAATGTTGTACACGTCCAGCGTAACCCAAACCACTCCACGCTACACTCACGCCCGATGTGCTCCGTCTGCCAGCCCTCTCCTTAATAGCCCGAGTGGCAACAGATGGGACGATACGAGGCACTAATAACGAAGGGATGCGCTTCACGGTCGACTGGTGGGAGCGGGGGTAGGGGGGTGTGGAGGGGAGGGGAGGGGGGGGGGCTGACCCAACTGATGCGGGATGACTGAGGGGTGTGTGAACGTCGTTTCGAGGGTAGTGGGTCAAGTGGGTGAGATCGAACGCTCGTCAAGCTGGGCTAAACCTCCGGCAGAACCGTGCAGTGTGTTCCGCAGGGTTGGGGTTTGTTACCTCGCATTTATCTCTATCGGTTTGCAAGTGCCCTGTAACTGTTATTCGTATTACTTCAGAAGGGTGCTATAGCTACTAGCATTACTACTGTGTCATTTTTTTCTTCAAATACAGCTGTTACTGTCACTATTGCAACATCTTGAGGTCCATTTCTCTAACCACAGCGCATTATTATTGTCATCACACTACGTGTCCGACAGACGTTTGCACGTGCTAACAACGCGCTGATACGTACCGGGAACTAACCACCGCGTGGCTTGCAAGGAAATTACGCTGTGCGTGACCGAATGACACGTGCAGTGCACTCTGGACCATGCAGGCTATAGCAATCAGAGTCTGACCGCTGGAGCCAGTGTGCCGTGATGCGGCGAGCTGAGATGGACAGGCCGGATCAGACGATCGTCGTAAGGGAATGACGGTACGTCACCTTACAATCTCCTTGTTGCTGCCTGCAGACTGGCGTCCCGGGCAGCTTTCGTCGGAGCGAAGGCGTAA
>JABMCL010002512.1:905000-920000 GCA_018857735.1 Alviniconcha marisindica | reverse complement strand
TTCTGCCCCCTCTTCAGAGTAGCAAGCAAGACAGTACTACAATCCCCAGACTGAGCATGTCCTACAGTTCTGCTCCCTCTTTAGAAAAGCAAGACAATACTACAATCCCCAGAGTATGTCCTACAGTTCTGCCCCCTCTTCAGAGTAGCAAGCAAGACAATACTACAATCCCCAGAGCATGTCCTACAGTTCTGCCCCCTCTTTAGAAAAGCAAGACAATACTACAATCCCCAGAGTATGTCCTACAGTTCTGCCCCCTCTTTAGAAAAGCAAGAGCGGACCACAGTCCCCAGAGCATGTCCTACAGTTCTGCCTCCTTTTTAGAGAAGAAAGATCGCAGTAGTGGCCCCATGGAGCAACGCTGCAAGAACAGCTGTGGGGCAACACGGAGGACCTTCTGAAGACCATAGCCTTCATCCAGACCACCGCACTGACTACTTGAGGCAGAACTTTCTGAAGACCACAACCTTCATCCAAACCACCGGACTAACAAATGGAGGCAGAACCGTGCTTGAACACAGAAGAAAAAGATGGCACGCAATAATTCCCTCATCACTCGACTTCCTACGTAACACCTACAGTTAGGAGAAAATACTTGTAGAATACTATGATAACAACATGATCATTACCCTTACGCTCGAGTTCGTACGTATCGCATACAGTATGGTTCCCCGAGAACATACCAAACAAGACTACGCAGCAATTCACCTTCTCACCAAAGTTTTTACTCATCGCGTTGCCGTTCCCCGAGAACATACATGTACAATGTTATACACGACCACGCAACAATTCTCTTTGAAATGCGCTGATGTTTTTATATACAGCCTATACATATCGCACTGCCGTTCCCCGAGCACATGCATGTAGAATGTTATACGCGACCACGCAACAATTCTCTTGTACTGCGCTCGTGTTCTTGCATATCGCACTGCCGTTCCCCCAAAACATGCATCCAGGATTAGTATACACACGACCGCCCAATATTTTCCTCTGCGCTTTGCGTAGCATCACATGCAGCGGAATTCCGCCCGAAAAGCAGACGTGACTGTCATAAAATTAGCAGACGGTACCCCGTCGATCTGACTCGACCGGTCTAGTGCCAGACAGACAGAAGATCAATGGCACCCAACCGGCTTTAGATGCCGCAGTTCCTTGCCAAGCGGCTAAATCCTACCTGCTGAAACCCCCGCTCAGCAACAATTATTTTCGTGGGCAGCAGAGATGATAAGCAGAAAGCCTGAAGGGGCGAAACCCTGTAATTAGCTCTAATGGCCAAGTCTCGGAGAAAAACGAACGAGGAAAAAAATTCACGTCCGCGTTCACAGAGCGGTCCAGGCCTTCCCTTTCGTAGAAACACACAGAGCGAAATTTTCACTTTTGAGAAGCAGGAGAGAGAGAGAGAGAGAGAGAGAGAGAGAGAGAGAGAGAGAGAAAACACCCGAGATTTTATCGCTGAAATTTAGAATTCAAAAATTCCCTGGATTTTTTTTTTTTGTTGTTGTTGTTTTGTCTATCAAGCCCCAACAATCACAAATAAAAAACAGATGGACAGGAAGACAGACAGACAAGTAATTCCAAGATACCGCCCTCTCCCTCCCCACCCGGCCCGCCCCCCCTCCCCCATTCCCCCCTCCCCGCCCTCCCCGCCCTCCCCCTTCCTTCCCCACCCAACTTAGTTACGGGTGGTATTACGAGCAAAGGGAGTTAACAGTGTTCGATAAACGTCACACGGGTAACAGGGGGCACAACAACACAGCCCTGAATCGCCTATCTATCACCTGACATGCGAGAAAACACAAGGTGGAAAACACCACGGTCACAATCTCTAAACTTCCTCAAGCCATCAGACTCTCTCCTTCAAAGTCTGGTTTCAAAGTGCGTGTATTCAAAGAGTGCAGGCCGCAGTATTGTTTCTTTCCAAGAATGTCGCTATAGGTTATATGTATCTGCATGTCGACTAAAGACAGGGTGGTGATCGTGTGACCTGATTACCTGTTGTTGGTGTCAAATTGCCTGTAGGGTGAATTAATTACCACATGAGCTGGACTGAAAGCTCGGTGTAAATATCGTTTAGCTCTAGTCAGGATTCTCTCTCTCTCTCTCTCTCTCTCTCTCTCTTCTTCTCTCTCTCTCTCTCTCTCTCTCTCTCTCTCTCTCTCTCTCTCTCTCTCTTAGATACGTGTCCTAGAAAATGGTCTAGTAATAAGCGTTCAGCAGGTTTTCAATATCATTATCATTATCAAGACACTTGACACTGACAGCTTATCTCTTTCATCAGATCGATGTGTTTTTCACAGGGTAGTAACACCGCGGCGAAGGTCAGAGGCGCCATGGAACCTCGTTCAAAGGAGCAACAACATCCTGTCCTTCAAATCACGAACGCACTGATGATACCCGACGACAAAGTAACCCTTTCCCTGCGGGGAATTTGTGCTGCCGGTTCTACTTCCTCCCAAGAACGGTTTCAAAGGAGTCTTAGCAAACCAGAAACAACGACAACAACAAGAACAAAAACAACAACAACAAAATGAAACAAGAAGAATGACCGCTAGCGTCCTAAAAAATTTCCAAACAGATAATAGGTTACACCCTCGAAAAAGGTGTTGTGTGTGTTGTGTGTGTGTGTGTGTGTGTGTGTGTGTGTGTGTGTGTGTGTGTGTGTTGTGGTGTGTTGTGTGTGTGTGTGTGTGTGTGTGTGTGTGTGTGTGTGTGTGTGTGTGTGTGTGTTGTGTGTGTGTGTGTGTGTGTGTGTGTGTGTGTGTGCCTTTTGTGTGGGGTGCCTTTGTGAGTGTGTCTGTGTGTGTGTTTTGTGTGTGTGTGTGTGTGTGTGTGTGTGTGTGTGTGGTGTTGTGTTGTGTGTGTGTGTGTGTGTGTGTGTGTGTGTGTGTGTGTGATGTTTTGTGTGTGTGTGTTTATTATGACAAAACACAACATGCGAATTTGGGTGGTAATCCCCCTTTTCACGCTAAAAAAGAACAGTTAAACGGTGAAAAATGAGATGTAGGAAACTTACCTGCTTTGGGATGACCTGTTTTGTTATGTTGGTTCGTTTGTAAACTGCCGCCGAGGAAGCTTCCAAACACAAACAAACATAACAAAACAGGTCAACGAAAAGCAGACAAGTATCAAACACCTCGTTAATTTTTTTACCGTTTTTCACCGTGTTATTTCACGCTTTCTCGTTCGACTATTTTCACGGATGTATTGCTCATAAAAACCGGAAGACTCGGTCAACCCATTATTCAACGTCATGCGACAGAAATGTTGTGCGCTCTTCGCCACCGACTCTCCTCTGATGTCATAGTCTGTATGCTGTCTTAAATCGTCCTGTTTAAGACCCCCACGTGGAAAGTTCAGTTCGCCTTGCCCGGGAAAGCCGGCGGTGACGGAGTAACGCTATCGAGCCAACTGAATAAACGGTTGCTAATGTTTTTGATGTATATGTCAAGACATGTTTAACTGTTCGAATCATATCAAGTCATCTCTCTCTCTCTCTCTCTCTCTCTCTCTCTCTCTCTCTCTCTCTCTTTTCTCTCTCTCTCTCTCTCTCTCTCTCAACCCCCACAAACTCAGTCAGTGAAAGGGCCAAAGAGGTGACACTGCCGATCTTACCCCAGAGCATTCTGGTGGTGACATGGTGACAGGGTGAAAAATTCTCTCTCTCTCTCTTTTCCCCCCCCCCCACACACACACACACACACACACACACACACACACACACACACACACCACACACACACACAAACACACACAAACCTCCAGTGTTCAATACTCTCTCTCTCTCTCTCTCTCTCTCCTCTCCCCTCTCTCTTCTCTCTCTCTCTCTCTCTCTCCCCTCTCTCTCTCTCTCTCTCTCTCTCTCTCTCTCTCCTCCCACACACACACACACACACCACCCCACACACACACACCACACACCACACACACACACACACCCCACACACACACACACCCCACCACACACCACCACACACACACCACACAAACAACACACACACACACACACACACACACACACACCCACAGACAGCACAAAAGGGCACTGCTGCCCATCCAACACAGACCAGAAGCATTCTGTGGTATTGCGTACACGTCATAAAAACCCATCCTTTTCCCCCCCCCTCCCCCTTCCCAACTCCCATGAGACTTCAGCCTTCGCCAGCAGTTATACCTTCCCGTAGACAGCTCGGCGCTAAACATGTCCAACGATCTGAAAAAGGCGGAAGACCAGACCAGCAGCAACAACTGATCTTTGCAGTTTCTGCTAGACGACTCATTTGTGCCCGCTATTTATAGCCGCTGACGCGATGCTTATATACATTGATTCTGACCACCAGTAACGTTGACGCACTAAACCTGCAATAAACATCGTGTGACTCGATCCGATGGGGAGTATTGCTGGGAGTCCTGAGGCATAATTGTCTCGTTCTAATCCTCCGGGATACTGAATGTCGTGTCCGACTCCCCAGTTAGCTGAGAACTTTATGATCTTGGTCGTCTGGGTTTGACTGGCATGGCATCGTTTTCGGTCTCAGTGTGGCCACGGAAATCCAGTTAGAAAGGATATTCAGACTGCGCGGTGTCGTTGTGTTGTGTTGTGTGTGTGTTGTGTTTGTGTGTTGTGTGTGTGTGTGTGTGTGTGTGTGTGTGTGTGTGTGTGTTTTGTGTGTGTGTGTGTGTGTGTGTGTGTGTTGGTGGTGGGGTGGGTGGGGGGTGGGGTGATGTGCGCGGAGAGGAGAAGGAGAGAGATCGGGGGTGGGAGAGAGGGTCGGGGGGGCGAAAGAGAGGACAGGGTGGGCGGGGAGAGAGAAGAGAGAGAGGAGAGAGAGAGAGAAAAGAGATCGGTGGGGCAAAAGGGAAAGAGATCGGGGTGGGGCGAAAGAAAAAGAGTAATCAGGGGTGGGGCGGAGAGAAAGAGAAGAGAAAGGGGAATGAGGGGGAGAGAGATGGGGAGGCGGAGAGAGAAAAGAAAAGAGATCAGGGGTGGGCGGAAGAAAAGACGGATCGGTGGCGGAAGAGACAAGAGAGAGAGGGGGTGTCAGCTCTGTGCGTTAAAGTAGTTAATTCCTTGACTGTCAAGACTTAATACCAGGAGCCAGTTCATCAAATCACACAATGTCCTCTGGTGACCATTATCACCACTTCTTAGTTTACGTTGGGAAAGAACTAAAAGAAGAAGGGGAAGAGTGAAGAGAAAGGGAGAGAGAGAGAGAGAGAGATCAGGGTTGGGGCGGGAAAGAAGAGAGAGAAGGGGTGGGAAAAGAAGAGAGAGAGATCAGGGGGGGGGCAGAAGAGAGAGAGAGAGGAGAGAGGGATGGGGGGGAAAAGAGAGAAGGGTGGGGGAAAAGAGAGAAAGGGGAGAGGAGAAAGAGAGAAAAGAGGGAGGGAGAGAGAGAGAGGAGAGAGAGAGAAGAGAGGGGAGAGAGATCGGGGTGGGGAGAAAAGAGAGAGAGATAAGGGGGGAAAAAAGAGAGAGAAAGGAGAGAGAGAGAGAGAGAGAGAGAGAAGAGAGAGAGAGAGAGAAATAAATAGAAGAAAGGGAAAGCATCAGTTCGTTGAAGAGAACGAAAAGAAGGAGAGAGAAAAGGGAAAAAGGAAGAGAGAGAAGGGAGGGGGGAGGAGAGAGGGGAGAGAAAGGGGGTTTGGGGAGAAAAAGGAGATCGAGGAGGGAAAGAAAGAGAGGGGGGGGGGGGAGAAAGAGAGAAGGAGGGGGGGGGAAGAAAGAAGAGAAGGAATCGGGGGGGGGAAGAAGAGAGAGATCGGCGGGTGGGGCAGGAGAAAGAGAGAGAGAGGGGGGAGAGATCGGTGGGTCGGGGCGGAGAAGGAGAAGAGAGGTGAGAGAGAGAAGGGGGAGAGAGGGGACGGAGAGAAAGAAGAGAGATCAGGGGTGGAGACGGAAGAGGAGATCAGGGTGGGGCGGAAGAAAGAGATCGGAGATTGGGGGCGGAGAGAGAGAGGATGGGGGAAGAGATCAGGGGGTGGGGGAGAAAAAGAGAGAGAAAGAGAGAGGGGGGAGATCGGGGTGGGGCGGAGGGTGAAAGAGAGAGAAGAAGAGGCAGAGAGGAGGCAGAGAGGGGGGCAGAGAGGGAGACAGACAGACAGAGAGGGGGTGGGGCGGAGAGAGAGAGAGAGAGAGAGAAGATCGGAAGAGCGTCGTGTAGGGAAGGAAGAGAGAGAGATCGGGGTAATGGGGCGGAGAGAGAGAGAGAGAGAGAGAGATCAAGACGGTGGGATGGAAGGAGAAGGGTCGGAGGGTGGGGGCTGGAAGAGAGGATCGGGGTGGTGAAGAGCAGAGAAGTTCGGACGGTAAAGATGGTTGGGATGTCGTGAACCGGGAGTTCATCAGCCTCGGGCCGGTCGCTGAACTAACGCCAGGGTCGGTCTTCGGTATCTTTAACCGGGTGTGGGTATGACTCAGAGGGACGTCCTCTGTTCTGGCGGTCTGTCGGTTGGTCGGCAACGGTGGGGCGAACAGGATGCATTATCGGGCAGACAATGGTGTTTATCAGGAGACGGGCGCTGGATTGGTTGGTGCGATTTTGTTTGAACACGGACACGGTTTGGGACGGGACGCGGACAGGACCGGGGACAGGACGGTTTGGGTTTGGACGTGGGACAGACATTTTTGCCTACATCTGCCTGCACTAACACACACACCTGCCTGACACACATCACACACACACCTGCCACCGCCAACAACCTGCACATGCCTGCCTGCCTGCCTGCCACCTGCCTGCCTGCCTGCCACCTGTGTGCAGGACAGATTTGTGGGTTCTCTCTCAGTGTGTTTGGTTCTTGGAGAAGAAGTCTTTTATCATTTGATCAATGTGGGTTGGGTCACGTTTGCTGAGCGAAAGGTCTTGGTCCCTGAGTTGCAGTGTCTTTTTGTGGTGGCATGGAGATGCAGCCAGGTGAGGAGGAGGGAGGTTGGGAGAAGTGGGATCCGAGTTCCTTTATTTGGGGTGTGGATAGGCGTGGCAGTATAGGCTGGTGCTATGTTGGTCAGTTCATGCATCACACATTTTACGTAAGCATGGATGCAACATTCAGCCCTCGGCCAAACGAGTTTTCTGTTCAGGTCTAGTGTTATAAATGCACATTTTCTAAGCTACAACACACCGATACACACTGGAATAAATGAAGTTTAGACTTCAGACACAATATGGTGGAGCGGCTTGTGTGTGGGTGCTTTTAAATCGTCAGTAACAAAACATAACTGGTGGGTTAATGTTTTAAAAGATAGAACCTAATAAAAGTAAAACATGTAGACAGGTCCACAAAGGAGAGAGAGAGAGAGAGAGAGAGAGAGAGAGAGAGAGTCTGATGAGAGACAAGAGAGACAGGGAGACAAGAGACAGAGAGGTAAGAGACAGACAGAGACAGACAGACAGACCAGACTGAGAGAGACACTGAACAGAGACAGAAATTTTGGTGGAGACAGAGTCAGTGACTTGGGTACATTACGTCCTGTGAGCCACTGGTCCGTTCACTTCAGGCGAAAGAGCTAGGCGCGACTCCCTAGGCTCAGAGAGAGAAGAGGGGGGGAGGGAGGAGGGCAGAAGAGATAGAGGGATCAGAGAGAGAGAGAGAGAGAGAGAGAGAGAGAGAGAGAGATTCCCTGGGCTCAGAGAGAGAGAGAGAGATTCCCAGGGCTCAGAGAGAGAGAGAGAGATTCCCAGGAACCAGAGAGAGAGAGAGAGAGAGAGAGATTTCCGGGGTTCAGAGAGAGAGATTCCCTGGGCTCAGAGAGAGAGAGAGATTCAGACTCAGAGAGAGAGAGAGAGAGAGAGAGATTTCCAGGGTTACAGAGAGAGAGAGAGAGAGAGAGAGAGAGAGAGGGTCCCTAGACTCAGAGAGAGAGAGAGAGATTCCTACTCAGTCAGAGAGAGAGAGAGGTGGGAACTCAGAGAGAGAGAGAGAGGGGGGTTCTGAGAGAGAGAGAGAGAGAGAGAGAGAGAGAGAGAGAGAGAGAGAGAGAGAGAGATGGCTCCCTGGGCTCAGAGAGAGAGAGAGCCCTAGGCTCAGAGAGAGAGAGAGAGAGATTTCAGGTTCCTGAGAGAGAGAGAGAGAGAGAGGAGAGAGAGGAGAGAGAGAGAGGAGAGGGATTCCCTGGGCTCAGAGAGAGAGAGAGAGAGGGTCCCAGGACTCAGAAGTTTCGGGGTTCACAGAGAGAGAGAGAGAGAGAGAGAGAGAGGAGAGGTCGATCAGCGAACACGTCGATCTCAGAGGACTGGGGTGCTAGAGACAGAGAGAGAGGAATGAGAGAGAGAGAATGTTCCAGGATAAGAGGTGAGAGAGGACCAGGGCTCAGAAGTTTTGGGAATGAGAGGGTCCGGGCTCAGAAGAGAGAGAGAGAGAGAGAGAGATTGGGGCTCGAAGAGAGAGAGAGAGAGAGAGAGAGAGAGAGAGAGAGAGAGAGAGAGAGAGACCCCGGAATGGAGGAGATTCCAGGCCAGAGATTTCCGGGGCTCAGAGAGAGAGATTCCCTGGGCTCAGAGAGAGAGAGATCAGGGGAGGGCAGGAGTTCCCTGGGCTCAGAGACAGAGAGGGATTCAAGGACTCAGAGAGAGGATTCTGAGATCAGAACAATTTCCAGGCTCAGAGACAGAGAGATTGGGCTCGTGGCTGACAGCCATCGAGGATTTGGGTTCTGGGCTAAAAAGCAGGAGACCAAAATACCCTAGGCTCAGAGAGAGAGAGACTAGGGTCAGAGAGAGAGAGAGAGGTCCCTGGAGCTCAGAGAGAGAGAGAGAGAGAGAAGAGAGAAAAGGGGAAGAGAGAGAGAGAAAAACCCCCGGGGCTCAGAGAGGGGGTCCCTGGAAAAGCAGGAAAAAAATACCCTAGGCCAGAAAAGAGAGAAAAAATTCCCGGGGAAAAGAGCGGGCCACAGAGAGGGGGGTTCCCCTGGGCCAGAGGAGGAGAAGAAAGTTCCGGGGCAGAAGGGATTCCCGGGCTAAGAGGAGAGGAGAAAAAAGAGGGGGTTCCCTGGGAGGGGGATTCCCTGGGCTCAGAAAAAACAGATTTTCCCCTGGGTGAGAACCCCCGACCACAGGAGAAAAAAAGGGAGAGACCGGGGACAGGAGAGAGAAAAAAAAGGGAAAGGGTTCCCCTGGGCTCAGGAAAATGGGGAAAAATAAGGGGCGGTTTTGGGATAATCTTAGCCCCATCACCCCTGACCAAAGAAAAACCCCGATGTCGTCGAAGGAAAAAACCCATGGGGAAGAATAAAGGCCGGGGTTTATCGGAACAGGAAGAAGAGAGAAAAATAACCAAAAAAACACCACAAAAAAAACCACCTGTTCCCCAACAACCGGCAGGTAATGGTCGGAGCAGAGCCGGTCTCCCAAAAGCTGCCGTTCTTGTGTCGGAAATTTCCTACTGGTGGGAGAGTTCCGGAAAATATCCCTTTGGGGGGCCCCAGTTTGGGGCCTGGAGCCCAAAAATTCTGGGGATAAAATTTCATTTAGCCCAAAAACAAAAGGCTGTTTTACAACAAAAACAATTTCCAAAAAAATTACTTCCCTTTCGACGACTAATCGTATTCCGCGGGAGTGGTGGTTTAGGCTGGGTCTTTTACATTCGAAACTAAACTCCTCATGCCTCTCGGTTATTTCATTTTCTCTCCCTTTTCCCTCTTGCTCAGCCTCGGATTTCCGTGTTCCGGGCGGACAGGGGGGTCAGGCCCCCGGGAAAAGATCCTCAATTCATCGGACCTGTGATCTGGAACTCTTTCCCCCTTTTGTCAGGCATTCGTCTTCATTTTCTTCTTTTAGTCAAAACTGAAAACCCCCCCTTTTTTTTCTGCTGAACTGTGCATCTTCTCATTGCACCAACCCATCACAAGTAATGCATGTTTGTGTGAGTGTGTTGTGTGTGTGTGTGTGTGTGTGTGTGTGTGTGTGTGTGTGTGTGTGTGTGTGTGTGTTGTGTGTGATGAAATGAGGCTATCCATATGCCTTTATAAGCGCACCGGGCTCTTATGAGATGGGGCGCCATAAACAGTCTCAGGTTGCTTTTGTAGTTGCATAACAGCAATATGTATTCACAACTTTCCTAGCGGCTGTTTCGCAAGTAGCAGGAGGCGGCCATAACTATGTCAGCGATTTCCGGTTTGAAAAACACACACACACACACACACACACACACACACACACACACACACACACACACATACACACACACACACACATGCAAAACATAATAGGTACATATCTACTCAGTGATGAGGAATACTTGGGCAAGCTGTGCAGTCCACGTTTGGAGCTGCAATCAAATAAACCCGAACAACGTCAGTGGAATGCAATGCTTCAACCACGACCACAAGCCACTGTGTTGGGAAGAATTAATGTTAATGTGGTGTCCACAAGATTCCAGACAATGCCGACAGCAAGAGGCCACGGTTAGAAGCACTGCGAACTTTCTATCCGTTGACTGAAAAACCTATTTGTTCCGTTTCAGTCATTTCCGCGACCAAAAGCCGACAGACGAAAATAATGTGCCTGAATACCTCTGTTTCGTGGGCCGAATGTCTCTCGCGTAATGGCCTCGCAAATCGTAACATGGGGGAAAAGGGGGGGGGTTTTAAAAAAAAATTTTTTTTTAAAAAGGGGGGGAAAAATTTTTTTAAAGGGGGGGGTTTTGAAACCCCAAAAAAAGGGGGGAAAAAAATTTTTTGGGGGGGGTTTTTTTAAAAAAAAAAATTTTTTTTTTTTTTGGGGGGGTTTTTTTTTAAAAGGTTTTTTTTTTGGGGGGGGTTTTTTTTTTGGTTTTAAAAAAAATTTTTTCCCCTTTTTTGGGGGGGGAAAACCCGGGGGCCCCCCGCTTTTAAAAGGGGAAAAAGGGGGGGGGGGGCGGCCCAATAAAAAATGGGGGGTTTTAAAAAAAAGGGGGGGGGGGCCCCCGGGGGGGGTTTTTTTTTTTCCCCAAAACCCGGCCCCCCTTTTTTGGGGGTTTTTTTTTTTTGGGGGGAAAAAATTTTTTGGTTTTTTTTGTTTGGGGGTTTTTTTTTGTGTTTGGGGGGGGTTTTTTTTTTTTTTTTTTTTTTTTTTTTTTGTTTTTGTTTTTTGTGTTTTTTTGGTTTTTTTTTGTTTGTGGTGTTTTTTTTTTTTTTTCCCTTTGGGGGCGGGTTTGTTGTGTTTTTCCCCCTTTTTTTTTTTTTTTTTTGGGGTTTTTGTGTGTTTTTTTTTTTTGGGGGTGGTGTGTGTTCTTTTGGTTTTTGTTGTGTGTGTTTTTTTGTTTGGGGGGGGGTTAGTGGGGGTTTTTTGTGTTTTGGGGGTTTGTTTTTTTTTTGTTGGGTTTTTTTTGTTTTTTTTTTTTTTTTTTATTTTGGTTTTTTTTTGCCCGGGTTGGTAGGGGCGCCCCCTGTGTGTGTCCCTTTGGAGTGTTTGTGTGTTGTGTGGTTGTTGTGTGTGTGTGTGTTTTGTGTGGGTGTGTTTTTGTGTGTGGGGGTGTGTGTTTTGTTTTGTGTGTGTGTTGTGTGTGTGTGTGTGGTGTGTTTTCCCTTGTACAGCCTTCTTCACGCCACATTGAAGAAGCAGCATTTATACCATGTTCACAACGGCGCACGTGCAGCTTACGCTGTTTGTCGCTTCCTGACGTTGGCAGCCGATGGCAAGAAAGTTACATAACGGCAAATTTACGACAAAAAACATCATAACTGCCACAGAGCATCGGCAGTGTACTATGTTTGCAACGTTGCACGTGTATGTTGACGGCCAAGAGTTTGGTGGTTCTATTGGCAGTAGATCCGAAGAAAGTTAGGTAATGTCATGCGTTTACGACTAATTTTTTTCTTCTTCTTCTTCTTTTCTTCTTCTTCTTCTTCTTCTTCTTAAAATATGTTAATCTGCCACATTGCAGTGTATTTCCACGATTGTTCGTGTTTCCGTTGGCATTCGGGTGAGATGAAAGTTACGTAATGTCCAGTTTTTAGAACTTATCGTTAATTTACCACAGCCTTGGTTGTGTACTGTATCACGCCTCACACGCGTATTCCCACGAGGGTTACTGTTTCCTTTGGCATTCGGGTGAGACGAAAGTTACGAAATGTCACAGCCAAGTTCACGAGGGAAACGTCAGTTTATCGCACTGTGCTGGGTTGGCAGTGTTCAGCACCAAACGTCGCACGTGTATTTCCACGATGGTTCGTGTTCCCGTTGCCATTCGGATGACATTAAACGTTATGTAATGTCAAGTTTGCCAATACTTTTTTTTTTTTTTTCTTGTGACTTGGTGACTTGGTGACTGATTGCCCTGATGTGGTTTCCAAAATGTGTGATTTAAAATAGTGTTTGTTTCTTTCTGAGCTGATTTTCTTGCGGTTGTGGGCGTGTGTGTGTGTGTGTGTGTGTGTGTGTGTGTGGGGTGCGTGGGGGTGCGTGCTTTCGTGCGTGCGTGGGGGTGGGGTTTTTGGGGGGGGTGGGGGTGGTGGTGGGTGTGGGTTGCGTGGTGCGGTTGGGGGGGCGTGCGTGTGGGGTGGTGGTGGGGGTGGTGGGGGTGTGGGGGTGGGTGGGGGTTTTGCTTTCGTGCGTGCGGGGTTTGTGGGGGGTGGTGGTGTGTGTGTGTGTGTGTGTGAGTAACTAACCCATCACCCAGCGGCGTTTCACTGGCGCCAATACCAAGTCTTACCTTCATCAACATGATCCTCGTCATTCGTCTATCAGACGGTTTTCCGTGTCAGTATTTGGCCTGTTCATTCTGACTCCCAAGCCCAACCCCAACACCACTTCCTCTGTGTTTCCCTCTTTCGTGCCTAGAGTTCTTCCTCTCCACATTCTTCCTGACACTCCAGGCATTCAACAAAATCGCAACCAAATAAGTACAATATTTTCATCTATAATGGTTGAAATGTTGTTTTGCCGCTTTGAAAAAGGGGCTTACCCCGAAAATTTGCAACTGTTCTGTATTGTCCTATTAAAATTAGCGTTCTTTTTAACCGTTTATGTGGTCGGGTCTTTTAGGATAAGTAAGTAAGTAAACATGGTGCTTAACGTCCACAGAAACCATAAGGCTTTTTTAAGTTATTAGGGATGGGAAGAAGGGGGGGGGGGGAGGGAGGAGAAGGGGGTATGGAGGTGGGGGAAGAGGGAGATTATATACCTATCGTTACACCGTCACCATCGGAATGACTCCTGCATTAAGATGGGCAGCGATGACAACCGTTTTAATGTTTCATTAATTGTGGGGACAAGTCACAAGACAGGGTCCACAGACCACAACTTTTGAAGAGAAAGGAGAGCCGAAGCAGATTCGAACCGAGGACCCTCCGCTTATCAGCCTAACGCCTTATCACTAGGCCAAACCGGCTCACGGGTCTTATTTTAGAACGCTAGCATTTATACTCTTTTCAGATTTGTTTCTTTACTTGAGAGCCGGTTTGGCCTAGCGGTAAGGCGTTAGGCTGGTAAGCGGAAGGACCTCGGTTCGATACCGCTTCGGCTCTCCTTTCTCTTCAAAAGTTGTGGTTTGTGGACACGGACTTGTGACTTTGTCCCCCACAATTAATAACATTAAAATGGCTCTAATCCTGCCCATCTTAATGCAGGCATTCTGGTGGTGACAGTGTACGTATATATATACTCTCCCTCTTCCCCCACCTCCATACCCCTTCCCCCCATTCTCCCCGTCCCTAATAAGCCTTATGGTTTCTGTGGACTTTAAGCACCACGTTTACTTACTGTTTCTTTACACTCTTACTGTCTTAGACTGCACTGTACGGCCTATAACAGGTCCAAGCTGTCCGTGTTTTGTCAGTTAGTCTTCTCCGTCTCAGACTAGGAAAGAAAAAGCCTTTCTGTTTGATTTTTTTCTCCCCCCCCCCCCTCCAGTTTTGTGCGCGCCAGACACACTACTGCATTGATCTGCTCACATGTGCCCACTCTGTTAGCCATATTTAGACTCGCTGTCAAAAGCATTCCTGCCTTTCCAAGGCATTAAACTCAGTATAGCCCACGCTAGAAATATTGACTTGTCTTTATATCGCAGAAAGTTACAAGTTTCAAGAGGGAAATTGGACAGAAAGGGGGAAAAAATCAGGAGCGGCCAAACCCAATGGAATTGTCTGAAAGTCTCCAATGCCGCAGGCATAGAAAGAAAAATGGGGGCGTGGGGTTCAAAGAAAGAAGAAGGAGGAGAAAAAAAGAAGAAGAAAAAGAAAGAAAAAAAGGAGCAAAGAATGAAGCACAGGCCCACGAGAAAGATAATTACCATTAAAAAGACAAAGAAACGTCCGGTTGTTTTTTGTTGTTGTTGTTGTTTTGTTTGTGAATGTAACCCTGCGTAGAGAACAGCGCGTGACAAGAATGATCCGTTGTTGTTGTTGTTGTTGTTATTATTATTATTATTATTACACACAAGTTTCCTGGGCGTAGAACACCAACTTACTTACTTACACAAGTTTCCAACACAGATGAAAGCATTCTATCATCGTAATTCCAAAAGCTGGCTTAATTTTGGTCAGTCATCATTTGTTGCTATTTTGTTTTATGTTGTCGTTGTTTTTTTTGTTTTTTTCTTTTTCTTTTTTGGTGTAGAACTGTGGTTTTCGTGCAAGGCTGATGTCTGGTATTATTTTCCCCAGGTATAGGCTAATTTTTGGAGTGTCTAGAATATAAAAAAGGACGTTAAAGTGGGGCGGAGGGTGTAGGGGAGAGAGTAAGTAACTGGACTTTTATGTCCTGTCAACCGCACCGGGTCACTTACGACGACGAGGGTGGGGCAGGGCGGTGGTGGTGTGTGGTGGTGGTGGGGGGGGTGGTGAGAGGTCTGTACAAGTGTACACCCACCCTGCTGAACACCAAGACCTAGAAGAAACGAGGTCCTCCCTTAACAGTCAACATACTGAGACACCAATCCAAAGAAAAAGGGAAAATAACTGTTTTTTAAGAATTAACAACCAAGGGAATTCATTACTGCTCGAAAGACGTCACACAAGTACAAGAACAAAGACCTGAGTCGCCTACGGTAACTCGCACCTGGCATGCGTGCACTTTTTTCAGTTTT
>JABMCL010002512.1:890000-897500 GCA_018857735.1 Alviniconcha marisindica | reverse complement strand
CGGAGAATGGACCATTAGCAGAAAACTGACAAGACAGAAAGAGCAAGAGGACTAGTGAGAAAAACAAGAGAGGAGTTAGGAAAGGGGAATCAAATGACAGCCCTGAGATTTCAGATAGGGGGTGGCATCAGACATCCCCGGCCTCCCTGGTGGGGGGCAACTGTACAAACAATCACAGGTTATTTTTGCTGACATGAACTGTCAATTGACTCTGCAGCGAAACCCCAGCGTCAGCGGTAACGGAAGCTGCATTGAACACATCCGGGGGGGAAATGTATTTCCATTTCCGTTTCCGGTTGCGTTCGAGCTGAGCATCGTTTCTGATGAGTAACGATAAGAATCAAAGTATGGGAGGCAAAAGAAAAAGAGTTATTTGTTGCTGTTGCTTTTTATATTTATTTATTGTTGTTTTTGTTTGATTGGTTTATTTGTTTTATTGTTGTTTTTGTTTAGTTTTTCTCACTGTCTCTCCAGATATTGATATCAGTTTCACACACACACGCACACGCACGCACGCACACGACGCACACACACACACGCACACACACACACACACACACACACACACACACACACACACACACACACACACAGCACCGGGTTATCTTGGTGCATCTCCCCCTTTTGTGGGTATAAAAGAAAAACCGAAGCAAGCAAAGAAGCCGACAGTGATGACCCCCCACCCCCCCCCCCCAAAAAAAAAAGAAAAGAAGAAGAAAAGAAAAGAAAGAAGAAGAAGAAGAAGAAGAAGAAGAAGAAGAAGAGAGAGAGAGAGAGAGAGAGAGAGAGAGAGAGAGAGAGAGAGAGAGAGAGAGAACTCGAACTCGAAAACTTTAATACTCAAGGAAATTAGGTCCATTTGGACCTATCTAACAGCCAGTCCTTGCTATTCTACAAACACAAGTAAACACGACGATACCACAAACAGATATTATAAGTACGAATAAGCAGAGACAGACAGACAGACAGAGACACAGAGAGAGAGAGAGAGAGAGACAAAACAAGAAGCGGGGGGACGGGGGGGGGGGGGGGGGAGGAGGAAAACTTTTTTTTTAATAGGGTGGTAGGGGATGAAAGAAGAAGGAGAATGTGGGAGCAGGGAGTGGGGAAAGAGAGAAACGAGTACTGACGGGCAAAGCGCAATTTACGCATGTTCTGATGTATATATGACGCAGTAAAACATTCGCACGCGCAAAATCGTATCACGTGCTGCTTGCGTGAGCCGTGAAATCAGTTCCGGCAGAGGAACGAACCGGAAAAACAAGAAACCATGAAACAAAATGGATGATCTACTAATAATAATAACAATACCAATAATAATGATAGAGTGATGGCCTCATTTAAGAGCTACAAGGACGACTGAGTACTTTGAAGTTTGTTGCCAATAGGCTCTGCGCAGTTTCTCCCTAACGTTCACCTTTGCCGTGCAGAAGCAGACTATGTTTATGCCTCAGTAATTATGTGACTGAATAAATAATTATATGAGAAGAGCAGGGACCTTCACCTAGAGAAAGGGTGGGACGAACCGCAGTACCCCGCAGAGAAAAACTCGACAACCGCCATTGTCCCAGTATCGGTGTCACGTCAGAGGTCGGAGACCTTGACCTCTCACAGACCTGACAGCCAGATGGCTCCGCCCACTGAGACAAACGGAGCAAACAACGTCCAAACACATAAAAGGTTCAAAAGAACGCTATTTACTAGGACAAGACAAAAACCAGCAAAATTTCGCGGTAATCCCCTTTGTCAAGCTACAAAACGACACTTAAACAACAGCTAAACGGTCAAGAACGATGAAAGATTAAGGGAAAAGCTAAACCGCTTATCTGTATTTGGTTGAGCTACGTTGTTTTCCAGTCCAGTGCTTGGAAGAATGGAAACGACATACCGTTTGTTCAGTTCGAACTCATGCTTCAAACTCGCGCTTCGAACGGTACAGACTCAGGACGGCTTCGTCATGATCTTTTAATGCAAGCACCACGGGCACGTGCTTTGTGTAGGCCTATATTAAAATACAAGCATCACGGGCACGTGCTTTGTGTAGGCCTATATTAAAATACAAGCATCACGGGCACGTGCTTTGTGTAGGCCTATATTAAAATACAAGCATCACGGGCACGTGCTTTGTGTAGGCCTATATTAAAATACAAGCATCACGGGCACGTGCTTTGTGTAGGCCTATATTAAAATACAAGCATCACGGGCACGTGCTTTGTGTAGGCCTATATTAAAATGATACTCGGACAGCCCACGGGTTTGTCTAAGGAGGCTAGTTTGTACACAGGCGCTGATTGTCTAAAGCTTATCTGTCAGCCACAGGGTGGCATGACAAAGCTCAAGAGCTGTGTAGTGAATGTCGAGATGGCCGTCCTGGGCTTCCCGTCCCTAATAAACCTTATGGTTTCTGTGGACGTAAAGCAATACTGAAACGAGGGTGTCAGCAGGTCAAGCCAATGTCTCTGATGGGAGACGAACCCAGGATTCCCCTGTGCTACTAGCACTAGTGGTGAGACTCGCTCGACTGTTAGAGCATCGGTGCCGGCTGACCAGTTGACGCCCTCCCCGCGGTAGGGGGGAACCACGGCCGCAGAAATGAACGTCTGCCCTGTCGAGAACTCGAGTGAGCCGGTTTGGCCTAGCGGTAAGGCGTTGGGCTGGTAAGCAGAGGGACCTCGGCTCAAATCCGCTTCGGCTCTCCTTTCTCTTCAAAGGTTGTGGTCTCAGTGTGGTCTGAATAAGTAATCATATGACAAGAACAGATGAAGGGACCTTTGCCTCCGTTTCGCCCTTAAATGACCGTCGCGGTTGAGTGGGCGTGTTAGAACTAGTATCAGTCAAGTCACTCGGATCACTAACTCCAGCACAGGTGATGTGACTTAATTCGCTTGCCGCTCAGATTGAGTGTGCCGGCTCTAATCAGCTGAACTGCATCGGAGCTAGACACGGCCGCCATTCCCAAAGGAAACAAACGAAGGAAACACGCAACACTGACTCTACAGCCCTGGCAAACTACAGCCAAAACACGGACACAAACACGAAACTCGATGTGAGCTGACTGCATGGTTAACCTTTTCGGCTGCCAACAGTTGCCAATGCAATTTTTTCCGCTCACAACCATTCTCGAGAAGAAGATCAGCTGACCCAGAATTGCTGCATTTTGAGAACTTTCCCTCAGGTGAGAAAACGTAGGAAGTTAGAATTCAGGCAGGAAAAGATACGACGTCCTAAAAGTAGATGGAAAGTTGTTTGCCAATGACGTCATATGACGTCCAGATGGCAGCGAATGGGTTAACAGGCAGTGTGCCCGCTTGGCTAATACTACTACTAATGTATAAGCATGTCTGCTTACAGCATTCGGTAGTTGATCGGTTTGTTTGTTTGTGCGTATGCAGCATAGCCCATCCTTACAGTATTCGGTAGCTGATCGGTTTGTTTGTTTATGCTTGTGCACCATTGCCCATGCTTATAGTATACGGTAGCTGATTGGTTTGTTATTTATGTTTGTGCACCATTGCCCTTGAAAAAGAATGCTGCACTTTAGCTGATCTTTTGTGAACGCGTCATCATACGCAATTTGTATGACGTAAGGTGTTTTTTTTTCTTTTTTTCTTTCTTTTTTCCTTACCTAGCAGGACACAAAAGGTATAAGCTGGTCCAGTTGGTTGGGTGGCTTACAATATTATAATTATAGGCTGGCCGCTGGTAGCCGCAAGTATACACCGACCCAGTCAGTCGTTCTCGGCGGAATCATGTGCACGATGATGCTGTGTTTTAGCTAATAATACTAATAATGTATAAGCATGTCTGCTTACGGTATTCGGTAGTTGATCGGTTTGTTTGTTTATGCTTGTGCACCATTGCCCATACTTATAGTATACGGTAGCTGATTGGTTTGTTATTTATGTTTGTGCACCATTGCCCTTGCAAAAGAATGCTGCACTTTAGCTTATCTTTTGTGAACGCGTCATCATACGCAATTTGTATGACGTAAGTTTTTTTGTTTTGTTTTTTCTTCTTCTTTTTTCCCTTACCTAGCAGGACACAAAAGGTATAAGCTGATCCAGTTGGTTGAGTGGCTTACAATATTATATAGGCTGGCCGCTGATAGCCGCAAGTATACACCGACCCAATCAGTCGTTCTCGGCAGAACTACATGCACAATGATGCTGTGTTTTAGCTAATAATAATAATAATAATAATAATAATGTCTGCTTACGGCATGTCTGCTTACGGTATTCGGTAGTTGATCGGTTTGTTTGTTTATGCTTGTGCACCATTGCCCATGCTTATAGTATACGGTAGCTGATTGGTTTGTTATTTATGCTTGTGCACCATTGCCCTTGAAAAAGAATGCTGCACTTTAGCTGATCTTTTGTGAACGCGTCATCATACGCAATTTGTATGACGTAAGTTTTTTTGTTTTGTTTTTTCTTCTTCTTTTTTCCCTTACCTAGCAGGACACAAAAGGTATAAGCTGGTCCAGTTGGTTGGGTGGCTTACAATATTATAATTATAGGCTGGCCGCTGGTAGCCGCAAGTATACACCGACCCAGTCAGTCGTTCTCGGCGGAATCATGTGCACGATGATGCTGTGTTTTAGCTAATAATACTAATAATGTATAAGCATGTCTGCTTACGGTATTCGGTAGTTGATCGGTTTGTTTGTTTATGCTTGTGCACCATTGCCCATACTTATAGTATACGGTAGCTGATTGGTTTGTTATTTATGTTTGTGCACCATTGCCCTTGCAAAAGAATGCTGCACTTTAGCTTATCTTTTGTGAACGCGTCATCATACGCAATTTGTATGACGTAAGTTTTTTTGTTTTGTTTTTTCTTCTTCTTTTTTCCCTTACCTAGCAGGACACAAAAGGTATAAGCTGATCCAGTTGGTTGAGTGGCTTACAATATTATATAGGCTGGCCGCTGATAGCCGCAAGTATACACCGACCCAATCAGTCGTTCTCGGCAGAACTACATGCACAATGATGCTGTGTTTTAGCTAATAATAATAATAATAATAATAATAATAATAATAATGTCTGCTTACGGCATGTCTGCTTACGGTATTCGGTAGTTGATCGGTTTGTTTGTTTATGCTTGTGCACCATTGCCCATGCTTATAGTATACGGTAGCTGATTGGTTTGTTATTTATGCTTGTGCACCATTGCCCTTGAAAAAGAATGCTGCACTTTAGCTGATCTTTTGTGAACGCGTCATCATACGCAATTTGTATGACGTAAGTTTTTTTGTTTTGTTTTTTCTTCTTCTTTTTTCCCTTACCTAGCAGGACACAAAAGGTTTAAGCTGGTCCAGTTGGTTGGGTGGCTTACAATATTATAATTATAGGCTGGCCGCTGGTAGCCGCAAGTATACACCGACCCAGTCAGTCGTTCTCGGCGGAATCATGTGCACGATGATGCTGTGTTTTAGCTAATAATACTAATAATGTATAAGCATGTCTGCTTACGGTATTCGGTAGTTGATCGGTTTGTTTGTTTATGCTTGTGCACCATTGCCCATACTTATAGTATACGGTAGCTGATTGGTTTGTTATTTATGTTTGTGCACCATTGCCCTTGCAAAAGAATGCTGCACTTTAGCTTATCTTTTGTGAACGCGTCATCATACGCAATTTGTATGACGTAAGTTTTTTTGTTTTGTTTTTTCTTCTTCTTTTTTCCCTTACCTAGCAGGACACAAAAGGTATAAGCTGATCCAGTTGGTTGAGTGGCTTACAATATTATATAGGCTGGCCGCTGATAGCCGCAAGTATACACCGACCCAATCAGTCGTTCTCGGCAGAACTACATGCACAATGATGCTGTGTTTTAGCTAATAATAATAATAATAATAATAATAATAATAATAATGTCTGCTTACGGCATGTCTGCTTACGGTATTCGGTAGTTGATCGGTTTGTTTGTTTATGCTTGTGCACCATTGCCCATGCTTATAGTATACGGTAGCTGATTGGTTTGTTATTTATGCTTGTGCACCATTGCCCTTGAAAAAGAATGCTGCACTTTAGCTGATCTTTTGTGAACGCGTCATCATACGCAATTTGTATGACGTAAGTTTTTTTGTTTTGTTTTTTCTTCTTCTTTTTTCCCTTACCTAGCAGGACACAAAAGGTATATCAGCTGATCCAGTTGGTTGAGTGGCTTACAATATTATATAGGCTGGCCGCTGGTAGCTGCAAGTTTACACCGACACAATCAGTCGTTCTCGGCGGAACCACGTGCACTATGATGCTGTGTTTTCCTCATTCCCTAAATTCCGGTCGTGTCTGGGATGTTTGTGGCCGGGCCGTCTGCTCGCTTGCATCAGACCCCGCCATCAATACACTCTGCAGATGTTACCCTCCGGGGAATCGCGTTGTCTATACTGATGTGTTGCTTGTGCACTCCAAGAACCAACGCAGTGGTTTTCTAAGCGACTTGGTCCCGCTATACTGATGTGTTGCTTATAAGCACTCTAATGACCAACACGGTAGCACCTGTCTTAAAGGGGACATGGACTGCCTATACTGACAGTAGCACCTGCTTTATACTGTCAGTATACTGGACTCCTTGAAATCTAACCTCAAGACATTAGTCACATCTGGACCCCTTCAAATCTACCCCCCCCCCCCCCCCCCCACGCACACACACACACACACACACACACACTCCCCCAATCTGGACTCCTTTAAATCTAACCTCAAGACATTCCCCCAATCTGGACTCCTTTAAACCTAACCTCAAGACATTCCCCCAATCTGGACTCCTTCAAATCTAACCTCAAGACATTTCCCCAAATGGACTCCTTCAAATCTAACCTCAAGACATTCCCCCAACTGGACTCCTTTAAATCTAACCTCAAGGCATTTCTTTTTCCAAAGCAATAGACCTGCCATGATTTCCACTCCATACTGCTATCCCTAACTCCATTTCTTTCGTTTTTCTTCCTCCTTAGCAAGCAAAATATGTTCTATAGTAAGCAAAGTTCTCTTCGTATGGCAGGTGGCTCCTCCCCTTTGAATAAAAAAGGGAGCGAGTCATACATAAGTGACCTATGTGTAGTCGAGAAATAACAGTGTCTTCTCTTCTGTTGCTACGAGGAAAAGAAATGTAGTCATTCAGTTTCTGAAGGATTACATGTCGCTGGCTGTGAGGATGCTCGTCCCACTCTGATTGCCAAAGAGTTAAAAGCTATTTATTCACACGTGGATGGAGGTCTGAGAAGTCGGTGAGCTCATCTGAGATGTCGCCTTCGATAGCGTTCTTAGCAACAGAGTCTGCAACCGAATTTTCTTTGTTGCCCACATGCCAGGAATCCAGACAAAAACGATCTCCTTTCCAGTACCTGGTTAATTCCAAATGTAGCTCCAGAATCTTCGCCAGAATAGGGTGGTCATATTTCATGTTGAATATAGTTTGGAGAGCTAGAGATGAAACGGCATAGGCCTGCTCAAGGTCCAAAAATACAAACGCAAGATGCTTTTGCTCTTTTTTCCC
>JABMCL010002512.1:880000-885000 GCA_018857735.1 Alviniconcha marisindica | reverse complement strand
ACCATTCGCAATCAACGGAACAGAGGATAATTATGTCAACATTGCTCAGTCAGTATCAGTCAGTTTCACCAGAAGTAGCTAAATCAATGCCACAAAATATATGTGAACATAGTTCAATCAGTCAACAAACAGAATATTATTTCGCCTTTTCTTCCTGCGGTAAGTAAATAAGAACCTGGCTTACTTGCTTTTTTCTTTTTTTTCCAGCTCATCTTCTCACCACACGCGTGATTATTTTGAAACAAGACATTAATCTGCGACTCGTTGCTGTTGGTTTCTGCTGCTTTATTTGTGGGTTAGTTTTGTCTTAATCCTTCACTAGTATCTTGAGGGGAATGTGAGTCGCCTTACATGGTTAAGGCTGCAAAAGCAGCAAAAGCAGCGCTACCCATTTCTACAATGCAGTATTTTCGTGTAATGAGTGAACAACCGCTGGTGAGGTTGACAGAATAGAACAGATCTAGGGAAACGTGTTCACCAGTGCGACGAAACGCAAGGAAACAATCACATCAGCTCCTTCTTGTCTGTCCTCTTATCCGCTTCCTTCATCTTTTATTGTCTGTCTTCCTGCACCCGAAGAAGACAATTTTTGTCGAAAAAGCTTACAAGTGCATTATTGTTTCCCGGTGTTTCGTCGCATTGGTGAGTACATTTCCCTAGATCTGTTCTAATATTTTCGTGTGTTTGGGCTTTTTACGTGTGCTCAAATCAGTTGACGTGTGTATGTAATTACACTGACACTACGAACGCCATCTAAGAGCCGAGTGTGCACTGAGAGCTGAGTGTGGGAAAAAGTCCCTTGCCGCATCCGACGCCGTGGATTTCGAACCCGCGTCTGTATTGCGCCTGGCCTTTCGGTCCGACGCTCTGCCACCAGCCATAACATATGCTGAGCTGAACCACGCATTAAAACCGGTATGGGGACGTAGGTAATTCAAGCTCTGGTGAAAAGGGTATATAGCTCTTCGCCAACCATGACGGAAGTAGGCCTGCCTTTACAGTAGCGCTGTTGTTTAAATGAACCCGCCTTCTCAAAACCATGTCACTTTGTGTCCAAAAGGACGAAAAGAATAAAATTAATCAAAACTTCAAATCAAGAAAAGAAAAGAAAAATCTTGCAAAAATGCTTCCGGCTTCCTTTTATATCCTTAAACAAATTCTGATCTGAGTTTCGTGGGTGACTGGGAATAGTTGCACGTAAAAACAAGTGTCCTCACACACCCTCTGGTATCGAGCAAGAACATTGCGTGCTCACGTCCCCCAAAGACCAAGATCAAAGAGACCCCGGGAAACCCGTTATGCCAGCTGTGACACTTGACAGCGTTTTCCACCGTCGAGTACCGACAACCGTCACTACCGACGCAATTGGATTCTAAATTGAAAATAAAATCAACGAAACGTTTTTACAACAAAGTTTCTCGATTAGAAGTTTTTATTTTGATCTTTTCTACCTGCTGTAAAAAGGACGTCCTTTTTCGGGACGGTAGAATATTGTGTTGAATTACTTTTAGTTGTACTGGTTTTAGGTAAAATGGCACTTTCGCCCGCCACTGAAACTGGATTGACGCTGGTTAAAAGCTTGAACTTCCAGTTCATAGTTCAGGAGCTGCGTGAGAGTCGAGGTGGCCGTCCTGGGCTGTCCGTCCTAACGGGCCTTCTGGTTTCCGTGGACGTAAAGCTATATTGAACCATGCTTCGGCATTGGTCTCAGCTTGTCCCTAACATGTCAACTGACATCAGAGGACATTAAGCAGCACTGCCTACCTACGACAGCTTCCAGTCTCTGCATGCATGGATGCTTGTTCTACGGGGACAATACACAATAATTACGCCCTGAGAAGGCCAGGTCCTTCAGCTCAACAAACCAGTTTGTCAACAAAGGGCCAATGAGTGCCGGCAGCAACACTCCAAGTGCAGACCTACATGTAGCCTAATTCCGGCTGGATCCATGCCCAGTCTTACCTGATGGCTGCGTGAGGGAGGGAGGGCAGTGGGAACGCGGTGCCGCTCGGAATGTGCTGTATGCCACCAACGAAGCGTGAGACGGTCTGCCTGCCCCAGCGGTAACGGTAACGGTCATAATTATAGGCTGCTTGCTAGCTGCATGGACCTCTGTATACAGGTCATTGGCAAGCCGAGCTGCAGAGTTGAGGAGCTGTGTGAAAGTCGAGGTGGCCGTCCTGGGCTCCCCGTCCTAATGAGCCTTACGGTTTCTGTGGACGTAAAGCAACAGTGAACCATGCTTAGGCATTGGTCGCAGTTTGTCCCTAATATGTCAACCCGACATCCGAGGACATTAAGCTCCGCATCATCATCAGCTGAGCTGCATCGGCCGGAGGGGTTAAACTGCTGAAACTGCTTCGGCTCATCTCTCCTTTCAAAACTTGTGATTTATGGATATTTTCCTGTGAATTTGCCAAGCCCTACTCTCGGCCTTCGAACTACCCCTGAAAACGGGTCACTGAGATAGAGGCCGCTTCTGGTTATATCGCTGGTTCGGCGGTTCCACGCGGAAGAACGTTCTGTTGCTACACTGAGACTTCGGGACACAGCTGAGTGGGGAAAGGTCGCCCATGCCGGAGACTATATTGATTTTATTTGAGAGGAAACCAGGGAAAGGGCAAATCATCCACACTGCGCTCAAAATTCTTTTCATTTATTATTATTAGAACTTCGGTATCTGCCCCTTCTTCTTCTTCGTTCCCAAACTCTGGCATTTTAACATTTCAGCTGAGAGCGAAGTCTGCCGCACCAGTGCAGTAAATCTCACGCGGGAATGTCACTCGCGTCGGTCCCAGCGGCGTTTGAAGACTGAGAAGATTCAGTAAGGTCACTTTCCCGGCTCGTAACACGAAGAGAGGTTAGGGTGTTTTTTCATCGCCAGTCCAGATCGTAGCAAACTTCGCTGGCCACCACGCTGGCACAGACAAGGTAGCTCATGGGGTATAGCTGTCATTGTCAGTGTCCGGCGCGTTAGCCTCATTCTGTCAAGATTCGCGGATGGCTTCAGTTTGGTCATACATTAAATTTCTCTCCGGCTTTTCCTCAGATCGTGACTGAAGACTATGGTGTTGCAGCCAGGTCAATGATTCGCTGCTGTTTTAACACGTACTTTACTTCCTTCCTTCGTAGCGATTTGTTTAAGGCTGACTTATCTCCGGAGATGTACAGGCGGGGACCGTCGAGATCTCAGGGGATGACCGGGGGTGCGGGTGCGGGTGTGTGTGTGTGTGTGGGGGGGGGGGGGGGGTGGAGCTATATATCTAACACCACACTCCAAGCATCGCTCATAGTTCAGGAGCTGTGTGAGAGTCGAGGTGGCCGTCCTGAGCTGTCCGTCCTAACGAGCCTAACGGTTTCTGTGGACGTAAAGCTATATTGAACCGTGCTTCGGCACTGGTCTCAGCTTGTCCCTAATATGTCAGCCGACATCTGAGGACATTAAGCATCACTTCATCAAGCATCGCTTTCCGGCACCCTTCCCTTCCTCCATTCGAGGAAGCCGGATGTCGTCCACCAGTTCTCTGGGAGTTTGACCTAACGCTGCACTGTCATCACCAGAATGATTTCTGCATTACGACGTTCACCGATGAGAGCCGTTTAAAATTTAATTAACTGAGACGGACAGTCACAATTAGACAGTAGTCCATAAACCGCAATTTCTGAAGAGAAAGGACAGCCGAGGGGACGGGGGGGGGGGGGGGGGGAGGGAACCGAATCAACGTTGTCCGCTTACCAGCCTAACACCTTTACCGCCGCATATGCCAGAACAAACCGCTAGGCCAAACCGGCGCATTAACCGGCAGACATGTCAGTACATCTTCCTCAGTTTTTATTTAAAGTCTTTTTACATAAGTGATATTAGACTGATCTTACAATCATCAACATAACAACGTATTATGTCATCAGGTTACACCAAAACAATAACAGACCTCAAAAGAAAAAGAAAATCAGTAGCAAACACCTACTACTACGATGATGATGAAGTGATGCTTAATGTCCTCAGATGTCAGTTGACATATTAGGGACAAGTTGTGACCAATGCCGAAGCACGGTGCAATAATTCTTTACGTCCACGGAAACCAGAAGGCAACTACTACTACGAAACTATTGTTTGTATTTTAATGCAACACTCAGCTTCTACGAGTTTATTTCCAATGACATTCACTGGCCTACAAGTGTTTCCAGGTTTGTCAGTCAGCCTCAGTGTAGCCGCTGCCACGCCGTAGAGCTGCAAATATAGCCTTGCTTTTCACACACGGCGATCAAAGCGGAAGTTTCGACCCGCCTTTTCTTGTCATCAATACTCTGGGCGTGAAGGATTAGTCACTGATGCAGCACTGGCCACACGCAATAAAACCGCGGCAGGTTCTGGCCACAGCCTTTGTTATTGGTACACTCAGTCACGGAGCAAGGGACCAACACGGAACGGACCGTCGTCAGTCAGTTGTTACCGGCTTCGCACGCTGGGCACTGAACTATACAGCTGCCTTGTTTAAAGGTGCTGTACTGGGCTGGGCTACACTGAATTAGATTCAGAATCAATTTCAATGTCGTAGACAAGCCAAGGTGTTTTTAAGACACGCAGGACCGAAGAGGTGAACGCTGTGTTTCTAAAAAAACTGAGGAGTAGAAGAAGAAGAAGAAGAAGAAGAAGAAAACTGGCAGGGACAGAATAACAGCAGCAAAGCAGCGTCTGAACCCACTGGCCTCACCTGACGCTTTGCACAGATTCTGACCGCCAGCTTATGAGTTTCACACAGTTAACAAAACTGGCAAAATAAAATATTTAAGAAGAACAACAACAAAACAGTATCAGTTCTTCTTCCGTATCCTCTGACAATCCCAATAGTACGGAATCAACACACAAGGGAGTTAATTAGCGCTCGAATTACGCAACACAAGTACAACAACAAAGACCTGAGTCGCCTACGGGCTTTGCTCTCACCTGGCATGCGTGAAAATGCAAGACTGGTACATAAACTCCATCAGAGGTACAT
>JABMCL010002512.1:850000-875000 GCA_018857735.1 Alviniconcha marisindica | reverse complement strand
GAAGTTTTGTTTATGCATCGCGTCGAGCATAGCGCAGCTCTGCCAGTTATGCATCACATCGAGCATAGTACAGTCCTGTTTATGCATCACATCGAGTATAGCGCAGTTTGGTTCATGCATCACATCGAGCAGAGCGCAGTTCTGTTTTATGCATCACATCCAGCATAGTACAGTTCTGTTTATGAATCACCCAGTTCACGAAGGCATGATCTAGGGAAATTCTATGATGCGCTCAACTCCTCTCAGAAGTTACGATCCCCTAGCCCTCTGTTGTACGTTTTTCACACCACGACTGAGATAAGACTGACCAGGTGTGTTCTGATTTAACTTTACAAACGACAGTGTGGCAATCTACACCGAAATTATTGCGGGCTGAAGAGCCTCCGTATCACTATCAGATTCCCATCAGTTTTGACGAAGTTCAAGCGCAAATACTCCTCTAAGGGAAATAACCCTCCGACTACTGAGTATCATGGTATCTACGCATCGGCTACAAACTCCAAACACTGGTTTACGACATCCTTCCTTCAACCACTGCCGTATTTAGTTACGCCATAGGGTCCAGAAAACTGTCAGCTAACGAGCAGTTTTTTGTTGGTGCTCAAACAGTAGTACGTTTGTTACAAACAACTCAAATTATATCGCACGTTTGTTTTATAACTGACCATGTTGCTTACGCCAGCTCAAACTGATAAAACCAAAATCGTTTGAATCGAGACGGAACTCTTCTTTCTTTTTTTTTTAACCCGGGGTGGATGCATCTCATGTTTACGAGCATGCTTTGGCGCTAGGTTGCTCTACGCGGCTCATATTTACTACGGCCGAACCTTTCGGAGGGCGCTGACCGCGTCGGTGGACAGCTGCGCGTAGATAAAGAGTGCCCCTTCAGTGGCGTAACTAAATCTGGTAGAGTTTGGAGGAAGGTGCCGGAAAGCGATGCTCGGAGTGTGCAGCGGCTATTGTCATTCAAACAGTCCCAATGTTGGTGAGGTGGTCAATGTGGACAGGCTGCCTCGTCCTTTCATGGGGCATACAACTTGACGATCGCTTCCTTTTTCCGAGGCCGCTGCGCCTTGGTGAATGTGTAGCAGTACGATCTTTGACACTGATTCTCAGTCACAACTGACGACCTGCGAACGCGCGCGCGCGCGCGTCTTTGTGTGTGTGTGTGTGTGTGTGTGTGTGTGTGTGTGTGTGTGTGTGTGTGTGTGTGTGTGTGTGTGTGTGTGTGTGTGTGTGTGTGTGTGTGTGTGTGTGTGTGTGTGTGTGTGTGTGTGTGTCAGTGTGTGTGTGGCTTGGGGAGGGGAGAGTGAGAGAGAGAGAGAGAGAGAGAGAGAGAGAGAGAGAGAGAGAGAGAGGAGAGGAGAGAGAGAGAGAGAGAGAGAGAGAGAGAGAGAGAGAGCAGTGTGTGCGGGGTGAGGAGGCGGGGAGGGGGGGAAGGGAGTGAGGGTGTTAAAATTATCATACGTGTACCTCCTTTTGATGACTGATGATGAAGTGATGCTTAATGTGCTCATATGTCCGACAATTGACATATTAGGGACAAGTTGTGACCAATGCCGAAGCACGGTTCAACTGATAATTCTTTACGTCCACGAAAACCAGAGGGCTCGCCGGTTAGGACGGACAGCTCAGGACGGCCACCTCGACTCACTCTCACACAGCTCCTGAACTATGTCATACCTCCTTTTGGACCGAGTTATGTATTCATGCCGCTGCAGTATATCGAAGTTAAAACCAGGTGTCCACGCTTTAATGGTTGCGGCAATAATTATGCACGAACAATCAAGGACTGACATAAAAAAACAGATAATTACGTATTGCATTAACTGAGCCACTGAAAGTGCGTAACGCAGAATCACTGAGCGGCCGAATGGCAAGTAAGGAAATTAACCGCTGTTTCAAGCTGTGCATATATTCTGCACCATGAACTGCACACAGCAGCGCTTCCTTCCCTTGTTTTGGTCAACCTTGTTCAACAAAGTGAAGTTGATAAGTATGTCAGTTGAATCGACACCATGCAACAGTGGTTATTATTTGAACCTGACTGAATCGGCTGTTAGGTTGTTGTTGTTTTTGTTGTTTTTTATCAACCAGCTAAACTGAAGGTGCGATTATATACTGAAAAGAATATGGTATTTTGGGCTGTCACTCAGTATATAACAAGGATTAAAAAAGGAAAGACTGACTGAGCAGTAATAATAAGATAGCAGCTTTTCGTCCCTTTGCTGCCCAAAGCTGTTGTACCGGTCAGGTGCTGTTATTCCTTCCAAGCCGAACAGTTTCGCAGAGAGGTTAAACTGCCGGATAAGGACGGCAGTTCAGCCGTTGGCCGGGCCGAATGTCATGTCAGTAGTTCAGGCACCACTGATTCATTTGAAACTGACTCGGTAACAAATGACTAGTAACACAATTGACTGAATCAGTTACTGCACAATTACTTTATTGGAATCTAGACAAAGTAATTCCACAAGAGACAATGGCTCGCCCTGGGAATGCTGTAGTGGCGGGAATCAAGTCTTGGAGTATAACTCAGTATCGGGCATCCGGGCGGTTGTTACTCCAACTGACAGTAACACGTCCGGCGGCGGTCACTGGTCTGGTGACTGTACCATCTAGTGACATACTGGGAGTGTTTGCTATTGAAGCCCGGTTAGCCGCTTACTAGGCATTTGCATATGTTCATTATCAGTTATTCTTTTGCTCTGTATAAGAATTAGTAACTCTCAGTCAGTGTTCGGCGGAACTGCCTACACTGAGACCGAAGCAGGACGGCAATCAATGTCAGTTGCCCGCCCGGCAGCGCCGGAAAACAGCTGGCACTGAGATCCGGCAAGGGAGTCATTTGATCAATGACCGAGAGATGACGCGTTTCAAGACGAGGGCGGTATTCCCCAGTGATTTATGCCGCTCTATGGAATGCGTAACCCAGACTCAGTGTCATGTGTCAATGCCGGTTCGACACTGATCCACCCTCGCCTAGCCTGCTTCCCTGGACGAAAATGCCGAAAGCTAGCGAAATATCAGAGCAAATATTTGAGTGCCTGTTTAACTGACTTGTCTCACTCTGTCTACCACTGTACCAGACTGATGGAGAAAAATGTTTTGAGAAAGCTTTGGGCTAACGCTTAAAAAATCCAGACGTTTACCTAAATTACGAGAAAGCAGATGACACTTGGTTCTTATGCAACATTGCAATTATTATTGTTCTTTTTTTCGGGTAGATTTCGGCAAATTCGCAGTTACTCCGCAGTCACGAGTCACGAGTCACATGACTGTTAAATCCATCATGGCGTCGACAGTGGGGTTGTTTCTGTTTCTCTTTAGTGTTGCATTTGTTTCAGGCAAAGATTTGCGTGTCGACCTTGACGATGACGTAAAAGCGACGTGTGGCTATGACGTGAGGCTTGTCACTCATTTTTCATCCATTTTTTTTCTTGCTGCATAGTCCGACTAGTCGAAAATGTGTGTTTCCTGCCCCAAACTGGGCCAAAGCACGACTATGCCTTGCTCAAACTCCAGGCACTGGTTTTCGACATCCTTCCTTCAACCACTGCCGTATTTAGTTACGCCATAGGGTCAAGAAAACTGTCAGCTAACGAGCAATTTTTTGTTGGTGCTCAAACAGTAGTAAGTTTATTACAAACAACTCAAATTATACCAGACGTTTGTTTTTTAACTCTGTTGCTTACACCAGCTCAAATGAAAGCAAAATCGTTTGAATCGAGACGGAACTTTTTTTTTACCCGTATTTAGTTACGTCATAGGGTCCAGAAAACTGTCTGTTAATGAGCAGTTTTTTTTTGTTGGTGCTCAAACAGAAGTAATTTTGTTATGTTAAACAACTCAAATTATATCACACGTTTGTTTTATAACTGACCATGTTGCTTATGCAAGCTCAAATAAAACCAAAATCGTTTGAATCGAGACAGAACTCTTCTTTTTTTTACCCCGGGTGGATGCGCCTCATGTTTACATGCGTGCTTGGGCGCTAGGTTGCTTCCACAGTCTTATCAGTACCCGAACCTTTCGGAGGGCGCTGACCGCGTCAGTGGACAGCTGCGCAGAGATAAAGAGTGCCTCTTCAGTGAAGTAACTAAATCTGGCAGAGTTTGGAGGAAGGTGCCAGAAAGCGATGCTCGGAGTGTGGCTTGGAGTGTGTGCCTTGCTGTCTTCTGATCTTAGTGTGCCGGTCTCATGATTAGTGCAAGCTGTTGACAGGTGCTTTGTAGCTTTGTGATTAGTGCAAGCTGTTGACAGGTGCTTTGTAGCTGTCCGATTAGTGCAGATGCTTTGGTTGGTCGCATCATGTGCAGGATTAAAGGTTATATACTTAAACAAGTTAAAGTGAACACTAGGACTTCACAGTCATAATGAAATCTAAATAGACTTGATTTTGGTGAGATTTGCAAGTCATGTAAATTAATAGCTGATAAAAGTGTGGTTGTGTTAGCATTATGTTAGGCACATAAAATAAGGCATATTTTTCATTGTTTTATAACCATAATTATCTACGGTTATGCTTCAAAACTAAAGCCAACTTAGTAATTGTATTGCAGACTGGAATCTACAGGTATTAGCAGAGCCTCTGTTAGACCTGCATATGCTGGTTTTTACTGGTAAATCACAAAATGTTTCCCTTGTATCGGTAAAAAAAAAGAAGAAAAAAAAAAAAGTTGCCAGTACCACGTACCTGCTGAAATTGAGTACTGTATGTGACTTAACTGCTGGAGATACTGTGTACCCTGGCTCCAGAAGCAAGTGGAAGCTCCAGCTAAAAAAGATCGCCTCTGGTGTTGATCACAGATCAGCAACCAAAATAATGACCGTTCACTGTCACACTGCAGATGCCATAGGCACTAGGCTAAAACTAGCAAAAATGAAAACTTTCACTGCCAGAAACCCCCACCCCACCCCTCCTTGAATAGACAAGTCCCAAAATGTGAGTGCTGACTGAAAGATACCAGACCTTTTCATTCCTGTTTGGATAAATCCGTTTTACTGTATGATTTTTCCCGCTCTACTTTCATTTGAGATCTAATAGCCCTGCATCAATATGGCGCAGTGAAGCATACAGTCAGGTTTTTCTCGCCTAGCACTGACCAAATTGTCTGTATCATCTGCTTCAAATGAAGAACCCCTTGAAACAGCTGAGAAAACCATTAAACCACCAGCTATTGAGCAACAAAAGATAAAGGAGCGCAACAATGCTTGGATGACAGATTTTTCATGACACAGGGTGACACTGACAGGCATGAAGATGATGTTGACACTGGAAAGTGGCATCTCAGCATGACCTTTTTGCAGATGATGTTGTGCCAGAGTAAAGACTGGAGTGGGGAACAGAAACTTTATCTTAGACTCTGAAGAGGATGAAACATGACATCTGTTGTGTGTGTGTGGGGGGGGGGGGGGGGGGGGGGGGGGGGGGAGCAGTGGAAACCTGGGCACATTATTAGGCCTAGGTAATGTTGACTGTACCAGCTGACTGACAGATGACTGCCCAAAATGGACATCCATGTACTGAGTGATTTTCATCACTTTGCTTACAAACAAATCACAAGCACATGGAGTAACAATCACCAATTTGTACGCGGAAAACATCGTTTTATACAGATAATATAACATCAACACTCACAATAGTCATATTTTTGATCAATTGATCACGAATGTTTGCCCTGTAGGTACGTTAGATGTGTTGTAAATGTAATCTCGAACTGAAAACTTTGAACAACTGAAAAACGACATCATCGCTTCAGAATCACCGGAAACATCACGTGTGTTCCGATCCATACATTTGCACTACACAGCAATACTCGGGTTTTTTCAACGAAGTTTTGCATATTTCCCTGATTGTTTGATGTTGTTGTAACATCTGACATCCCTACAAGATATCTAATATTTTGTACAAAACAAACGAGAAAGCAGTCTCGTTTTATCGACAACATCCGGCATGTCATGTGACCATTCCTGAATGACTTCATTCTCCCAGCCGCATGGCGTGTCTTTGTTCGGAAACATCGAAAGGTGTGTTGTAGTATCTGTCTGTGATCTGACGTAGGTACATCAATCTGATGTAGAACATGCACTGTGCGCTTTTTCATGAGTTTATTGAGAATATTTTCACATTTTCTGCCAATTTGGGTGTACGAAATGAAAGTCCTGTGAAAAGTGGCCTCTTCCTGCACTGAAGATTTGACAACCATTTTTTTATAGTTAGCCGAGTACAGCGTGAAGAATTTTATTATGACAAGGCAATATGTTTTAAATCTTACGTGCAACTGTTGATGCAAATGTGTACTCAATTTCATCAAAAACTTGTCAGTTATAAGTGCATGCTTTTTGTAGACTGTTTAGTGGTGTTGCGAGAATATTTTGTTAACTGAGCGAGAGCAACGAAGTTCCAGTTTTTTTCTTGAAGTACTTTTCATCCAGAAAGTTATGTCAGACGTCATGTTTGCCACACAGCTGCTGTTGTAACGTGACATGAAACATTAAACTTTTAAAGTTTAATTAAGCCCAGCAGATGTTAGTAATACTAATAGTGATTCTGAGAACTGAATACTGATTTGTATAGAGGTCATGGTGTGTAGGTTTGACATGTTTGTACTGAGCATATCGGTATTGGGACAGTTGCTGGTTATTGGTTTAATAATTTCAGATTTATAACACTTCAAATTCATTGACATGACCAGGGTACACAGAATTGAGCGTACTCCTGAGCCAAGTGGTACAACAAGGAGGAAAACATCAAACAGACAGTTGCAGTGCAGACGGTACAGAGAGAGGCTGGCCACAGAGAATCCACACCTTGAAGAGCTTGGGGGGTGGGGGGGGGGGGGGGGGGGTTGGACTTAATTGTTAATGTAAATTATCTTGATAAAATCAGGTGATTTTGATCTGTTTTTGTTAGACTGATCTAAGCAAATAGAATGTTTTCTATGCTAAAAATTGGGGAAATGTTATTTTGTTGTAATACTGATGTAATACAGAATTTTCTTTCATTTACTTTTTATGACTTGTGATTAAATGCAAACTGAGAAAAAATCTTCTCACTGTGTTTTTGCATGCACTTGTATGGCTGATTATAGTATATCGCATGAAAGGGTGTGTTACTTGTTATATATATATATCTAAAAAAATTGAGTTATGGGTTTATGTCACCCATCAGATATTACAACAATCAACATGTCACAATCATGTGTTATATGAGTGTACAAAATTTGGCACAAACATAGTAGGGGAGATGTGCACTAATAGTGTGACTTGATTTTGTGCCTACTTGTGCAAAACTGAAGACACAAATGAACTATCTTCCTATTTTGCAAGATAACTGCTAAGTATGTATGTAACTGTTCATAAAAAGCATTTTTGTCGAGAGAATTCTGAACTTGAGATTTCAACCTATCTGTCTGGTTTTCATGCTCACCTTTTGGCACAAAAAAAGTCACATGATAATGTGCCTGTGATGCTGATAATAAAATTTAAAAACAATACTAACACATTAACTCAATAACTGGAACATAAAGTATGTTTTTTTAAAATACTTTGTGTACACTCTGCAGAGCTGTAACCCAGTGCGTGATGGCATGATCAATGTTCATGTGGTTCCACACACACATGATGATGTTGGCTGGCTTGTCACCGTGGACCAGTATTATTATGAGAGTGAGTATACGGATCTGTGGCCATTCCAGACAGTGTAAACTTAAGGTCAAAGTAAACTAAAAAGGCTGTCAGTGGCATGGGGAATAAACACCACCATGTCCACCAAACTCCAGACCTTGATCAGTAGTCTAGATGCTAGTGGGATGTACTGCAGATCAGATGACCGGGGATCATCAGCAACAGGAACCTATGATGCAGAGAACCAACTAAGAGCCAGTCGCCATTATTTAGTTAGCGCACTTTCTCTTAGTTACTGTCTTACTCATTTTACTGCACTTGAAAGCAATGGAATTATCTCCCTTCTGACATCTGTCACATTCAGTCCTCCTATACTTTCAAAGCTGCATTAACACTAACAAACCTCATCACTACAAAGTAAGCATTTGAAAATATTGGAATGTGTGCTAATGATACCATTGATAGATCTATATAGATCTATACTGTATAGCAGCACAGATGTACATGTACAGTATTGTTTTTAACTGTGTTCAGGAGTACAGTATATCCTGGACAGTGTTATCCCTGAGCTGATCAGTGATCCCAGTAAGCGGTTCATCTATGTGGAAATCGCTTTCTTTTCACGCTGGTTCCGAGAGCAGAATGATGCAATGCGGCACGCTGTCAAGAAACTGGTCAGTGAAGGTATGTTATGTGCTTGTATTTTTGTGGCTGTACATAAGACAGATCATACAACTGTGGTAAGTGCTGATTTTAACTAAAACTGTTTGGCATGCTTAGTAAGGTTAAAGGGAAGGACTTGGCATGTAAGCTCTTTATTAAATGAGTGTCTACAAGTACACTATTAATTGTCCACATGCAAACACAGACATGCACGTACATACACATACTCATACTGTCATAGTATTAGAGTCATGCACATGCATACATGCACACACATGCAAGCACACACAATGCACGCACATGCACACACACACACACACATGCACACACACTTTACTGAGAATTGGTATGATGTCAGTTATTATGGATAAAGGGGGTGGTGTGGTGTTGCAGTGGCAAGGGTCTCATTAAATTTAATTGTATTTATATGGTAGGACTGTTCTCTACGTGTGTATAGCACATTGTATTTAGGTTAATATGTATGATGTGAGCACTTAGGGTGTTGATGAGCACATGCATGACAATTTTGATAAATCCAATTTCTTGATAACTCCAATTTCACAAATCCAGTACTGAAAGTGAAACTAGTTACAGAACGTGTTTAGTTATTTTATTGCAGATTAGACAATATATATATTAGAGTGTTTCCTATGGCATTCTAGGACGTTTGGAGTTCATTCTGGGCGGATGGTGCATGAATGATGAGGCTGCCACTCACTACAATGCTATCATCGATCAACACACCCTTGGCTTTGAGTTTCTGCGTGAAAACTTTGGCAAGTGTGGCAAGCCTCGAGTCGGGTGGCAGATTGATCCATTCGGTCACTCCAGGGAACAGGCATCTATCTTTGCACAGGTATGTGTAATTCATTGAGAGACCATGTGGGTCAATGAGATACTCAATCAAAATAGTACCATGTTTGTGTGTCTGTGTCCATGTATTCATTTGTACAATACAAATACAATACAAAAGAACTTTATTATTCATAATAAATGTACTGTAGTAGAGGTATGCAGTGTTTGGCACAGCAGCTCATGGCGTCTTAAACAAGAAGTTTGTTTACAGTTTGTTTGTGTGTCTGCAGAGTTGTATGTCCCTGTGTGTGTATGCTCACATATTGGCTTTTCCACCCCCGCATGAAAACAAATTACATGTAAATTTGAGTGAAGGACTCAAAACGCAAGACATGACAGTTGGACACTATTCCAGATAGTACTGTTTCAAATGTTACATTGAACTTGAATTTTTCTTATATAAATATATCCACATACAACATACAGTTTTTGACTGTTGCAACTGATTTTGACATTTCAGTTTGGCTTTGACTCGCTCTTCTTTGGTCGCCTTGACTTTGAAGACAAGGACAAGCGCCAGAATGACACAACAATGGAAATGATTTGGCGTGGCAGTCCTGAAAACCTGGGTAGGTGCTACTTCCTTAAACTACTGAAAGTCTGACATTTGACCCAAGAATGAGATTTTGGCATGCTGGAGATCTGTTTGAAGGAGCCTGAAAACATTGTGATGGCACTGAATCAGGTAGATGGAGCTGAAGTTGAATGAGCACCTGGTTTTGACACGTGTTCACATTTGCTTTTTGCTTTGAACAAGGGCTGTCAATCAGAACCCTAAATATCAAATGGAAATACAGCATGTGCAGAAGAACCCCTCTGCAATTTATTGTACCTCCTCCCCTACCCCCCAAAGTACATTGTACTGTGGTTCCCTAAGATACACAGTGCAGCAGAACCTCCCTTATGCTAAATGGCTGGGATCCGGACCATCAGAATTACTTCTTTCCAACACGGCAGAAATTTGTGTTAATGGAAAATTGCAACCTGAAAGAGTAAAGATAGTTTGATCATGTTATCTTACACATAATTTCTTCTGAAGTGTATTTATTTGTGCAGCAGTCGACCCTGCTTGGTTATGGCAGAAACCCTTATGAGTTACGAGAATATAACCCCTCTTTCCCATCCAGTTGGCAAATTATGTGTCAGATGAAACTCATTCTGTAGCTGTTACAGCTAAATTATATCTGGAAGGCTGTCTCTGTTCCTTGACCCAAGTGTGTTATCATTGCCACTATCATAGTGTCAGCTGCTATAAGTGCAGTCCTCAGCATTGTTATCAGGGCCAACACTGGTGCACTGTGCTACTGGAATAAACCTGTGCACTGCAACTGGATCAGGTGATACTGCTGCAGCTGATGTTAATGAGCTTAGCGTGACTGTGATGAGCCATCGGGTGGCTGACTATCAGAGTCACATGATTATTTGGCTCTCTTACTTAGCCAGAGTACGCAAGGGAAAGGGGTGGTGTGGGGTGGTGATGTACAGCCTTGAATGACACCACTGACTGAGTAACTGGGTTTTGGGGTTGTTTTTTGTTGTTGATGTTGTTGGGTGTTTTTTGTTTTGTTTTTGTTTTTGGGGGGGGTTCTGTTCACACTTCTTACAACAACAACAAAAACAACTTTGGATGCACAGTGTACAGATATTCTGAACTGTGCACTCTTACAGAATATCTGGAATACAAACACCTTACAGAGAACTTGGTCTGAGAAAGATAACACTGAAGATGTATATTTTGTATGCTGTATATATATATATATATATATATATATATATATATATATATATATATATATATATATATATATATATGATATATATCAAAATAGGTGACCCTCCCCTTATATCCATGGCAGTGTATTGTCCAAGCAAGATAATGTGACCAGCATAACCTGCAGTTGGGTACCCTGGTGGGAGAATAATTGACTTTATTTGAAGTTATTTGTTTCCAACTACTCCAACATGTGTGTTTACTGCTTGTTTTTATGAATTTGGCATTTCATTCAGTTCTTTGATTTGTCCAAGACATGAGCGCTGAACTGTTTCAGTCCCTGAATGCATACAGGAGATCCTTATTGACCTGGATGCCAGTAATCTGGGAACTTTTATCAGCTGCACATTATTTTATAGTGACAGAATGTCCAAGCAATGAGAAAAAGTGAGACCCACCATTAAAGCAAAAATTCAGGCTCTGGATCCAGAAGTCTGGTCCAAATTGGGTTACCGCCATTAAAAATAAAATAATTTATTGACCGAGGTAATGGCAAACCAGGTGAAGGTGAAGGAAGCATTGTTTAATGCTGTTTGCATTTTGGGAAGAGAAATGTTCAAGGGGTAATTGACAGCATTATGAAAGGACGGTATTGATAATTTAGTTATGCTACCTTCGACTGCTAGGTAGGGATGGATGTCCATAGTGTATCTTCTGGCTTTTAGTTAATTTTGTTTGTGCTGAATAGAAAAAAAAAGTGCACGGGCTATCAGTCCAGAAAGCCTATTCACTGGGTACCAGGTCTCGGCTTGAACAAGGTTTCACTGCATAGCTGCAGCCTGCTTATCTGTCACGCACTTCAGCATAGACAGTAATAATGCAGGCTTGTCTTTGCTTCAAGACATGTAAATAATGCCTGGTTATGTGTGTTGTTCTGAAGTGCATGGATTTGATTCTGACTTAGCTTTGCAGTGCTGGCCTTTGATGGTAAGAGTCAGCATAGTAGTGACAAATCCACTATCAGAAGTGAAAGTGCAACCTGGGTTTGTGTTAACCGGTAATTTCTGGTATTTTACCAGTTAAGATCAGCATATACTGGAAACGGAATCAGCAGTTGATCAGATGTATCAGCTGTAATTTTACTTGACTGGTTCTCAGAAAAAAGAAAAACTACCACAGCACACAGAGAGAGCAAGCAAGTGAGAGAGTATGTGTTGTGTGTGTGTGTGTGTGCATGTGTGTGTGTGTGCATGTGTGTGTGTGTGTGTGTGTGTGTCCATTTGTGTGTGTGTGTCCATTTGTGTGTGTGTCCATTTGTGTGTGTGCCCGTGTGTGTGTGTGTCCGTGTGTGTGTGTGTTCTAGATGGAGAAGGGAACAGGGTGATAACTTGTAGAGCTCCAGGAGCAGTATCTATAGATGGCAGCGTATCTGACTCTTTACAGTGATCAACTGGTTTCCACCAACAACTTTTGCTACCTTATGGATGTCACACCGGTTGGAGAAATATCTAGCACAGCCCCTGTGTAACTCCATATATCCATGTGCGGCAATGTCCTGTAAAATTTTGTCTGCTGCTGCAAGGTATTCATCACCATCACCCTAGCTTAACTATCATGGTTGACACTACGTTAAAAAACCCAATTATCTGTTGGGGTGGGGTGGGGGGGTTAACCCCCAGGTGCCTGCTGTCTGACTTGCCCAATCATGACCCAGGGTGGGAAGTTTGAAGCCCCATCTTGACCATTGGGCATTGCTACTGATGTGCTGTGATCTGACTTTTCTTCTCCTTTGCTATGTTTAGGAATGGTGGCAGATCTCTTCACTGGTGTACTGCAGCATGGCTATAGCCCTCCAGATGGTTTCTGTTTTGATATACTCTGCAGTGACACCCCTATTGTTGTAAGTATGTTGTGCTTGATTGAAATTCTTGTGGCTTTGCCTCAGAAATGGAGAGAACTGTAACTCTAATTTGTTAGAAAATCTTAATTCTGACAGCTGTTCATAAAACAGCATGTGCTTTTAATGATTGCTGTGATTTTGATTTTATTGTGGTGGCAAAACTTAAAGAAATTATTAATATTATTATTATTTATTATTGTCATCATCATCATATAAGCCTAAGAAAAGGAACTGTTTTAGCATTTTATGTCTGTGTGTATTACATGTTTGAATCTGCTGTACTTGGCACATGGACATGCCTTCTAATGTTCTATAATGTGTCTCCTAGTTCTGTTAAAAATGTCTGAGTTTGTGTGTGTGTGTGTGTATGAGTGTGTGTGTGTGTGTGTGTGTGTGTGTGTGTGTGTGTGTGTGTGTGTGTGTGTGTACATGTGTGTGTGTGTGTGTGTGTGTGTGTGTGTGTGTGTGACATGTATGTGTGTGTGTGTGTGTGTGTGTGTGTGTGTGTGTGTATATATATAATATGTGTGTGTGTGTGAGTGTGTGTGTGTGTGTGTGTGTGTGTGTGTGTGTGTGTGTGTGTGTGTGTGGTGTGTGTGTGTTTAATGTTTGGCACTGTTTTGTGCAGATGATGTGACAGATGGCAAAATTTTGTGCTCCATCAGGCTGTACTGTCTTGTTTTACACTGTTTTCTGCACTTCATTCAGGATGATGACCGCCTTCATGATGTGAATGTCAAGCAGAAGGTAGATGCTTTCCTGGAGGCTATGTCATCCCAGGTGAGTATTGTACTCACATTTCATCTGCTACAGTGTAATACAGTATTAAAGAAGAATGCTTTAGTCATCCACGAAGGAAGTACAGTTGTCTCCCTTTGACAAATAGTTGATAAGAACTAGTCAATAAAAAGTAAGTAAGTACGTACAGTGCAAACTTTCACTCACAATTGCGAGTGAAATATTGCTTTTTCTAAGTTTTGTTTGTGCTACATTTGAGGACATAAGGAATTTAAAACGTAGCTTTTGTTTTTCAATTACAAAAATGAATTTTTCCTGGTGGCTGGTAGTTTGCCAAGCATTGAAATTTGATGCATGTTTGTACAGCACAAAAATTGATTTTTGTGTGTGTGTCTGTTGTCAGTCCATTGTTGAAATTGGCTGTGTTCTGAGTTTTTCAGCAGCGCAGTTAGTATTGAGCCTTTGGCATTGTTTGCATGGAGACAGAATGCACAGAGTAAAATGCAACAATGGCATTAAAGTAGTCACTAATACTTTGATAGACTTGATAATTGTGATCGTTGGTTGTTTATTTATTGAAAGCAAGGGCATTCAGTTCAGAGAAATTGTGTTGTGGCAGGCAAAACACTATTCCACGAACCACCTGATGGTGACCATGGGGTCGGACTTCCAGTACCAGGCTGCCCACAACTGGTACCTCAACCTGGACAAGCTCATCAAATACGTCAATGCCAGGGTCAGTTTAGGGGCTGGTCTTCCACTGCACTTTTTTGATTTTCTCCTTGATTTTCTGCATCAGTCTTTTGGTCACTGGCACTAAATGACTGCAGCTAGTTTGATTCATTACAAGACTAATGATTGTTTCTCAGAATTGTGTATCCTAGTTTATTTAGTTTTTAGTGTATTTGAGTTCAGCGTGTGCATGCGTGCGTGCGTGTGTGTGTGTGCTCATGCATGTGTGTTTGTGTGTGTCTGTGTGTGTATGCATATATGTGTGGGTGCATGCGTGCATGCATGTGTGTGTGTGTGTGTGTGCGTGCATGTGTGTGTGTGTGTGTGTGTGGTGCATGTGTGTGTATGACAACATTAAAAGTAAGCATTTTGTCAATTTATAGAACAAATGAATTGTTCCAACCACTCTGTTGCAAGGGTGTTCCAGGGGAAGCAGACTAATGGTACCGGTCTTTTTCCTTCTTTGCGTGTGGCTTTGTTCCTTGATGCCAAATGTCTGTTGGGAAGATGTGCCTAGTTCGTCCCAAGGAAGTTTCCTTGCATTTGAAGAGTTGTCTGCTGAAACTCAGCACTTGCCTTCTTATTTACATCAACAGTGGGGTTGTTCCTGACCTGGACCCCTCAGAGTCTCTCAACAGAATCTTCGGTAATTTCAAGAAACTCTATTGTTTTTCTCTCTCAGCAATCCAGTGGGAGCAAGGTGAACCTGCTGTACTCCACTCCGTCATGCTACACGTACCACGTGAACCGTGCGGGCAAGACATGGACCACAAAGGAGGATGATTTCTTCCCCATCGCCGAGCAGCCTCACACCTTCTGGACCGGCTGCTTCACCAGCCGACCCTCCCTCAAGGGATACGTGCGGAGCACCAACAACTTCTTGCAGGTTGGCCACCACTCACTTATGTGCAGGAACTCGCAGGTGCTGTTGATGGTCACCACTTGCATGTGTACAGGAACTTGCTGGTGCTGTTGATGGCCACCACTCGCATGTGTGCAGGAACTCGCAGGTGCTGTTGATGGTCACCACTCGCATGTGTGCAGGAACTTGCAGGTGCTGTTGATGGTCACCGCTCACATGTGTGCAGGAACTTGCAGGTGCTGTTGATGGCCACCACTCACTTGTGTGCAGGAACTCAGTGGTGGTGTTGTGGTCACCACTCACTTGTGTACAGGAACTCGGGGGGGGGGGGGGGGAGGGGGGGTCTGTTGTTGGTCACCGCTCACTTGTGTGCAGTAACTCGCAGGTGCTGTTGATGGCCACCACTCACTTGTGTGCAGGAACTCGCAGTTGCTGTTGTTGGTCACCACTCACTTGTGTGCAGGAACTCGCAGGTGCTGTTGTTGGTCACCACTCACTTGTGTGCAGGAACTCGCAGGTGCTGTTGTTGGTCACCACTCACTTGTGTGCAGTCAACTCGTGGGGGGAGGGGGGCGGGGGGGGGTCTGTTGTTGGTCACCGCTCACTTGTGTGCAGTAACTCGCAGGTGCTGTTGATGGCCACCACTCACTTGTGTGCAGGAACTCAGTGATGGTGTTGGGGTCACCACTCACTTGTGTACAGGAACGCAAGGGGGGGGGGGGGGGGGGGGGTCTGTTGTTGGTCACCGCTCACTTGTGTGCAGTAACTTGCAGGTGCTGTTGATGGCTACCACTCACTTGGGTGCAGGAACTCACAGGTACTGTTGTTGGCCACCACTCACTTGTGTGCAGGAACTCAGGGGTGTCATTGTTGACCACCACCTGTGTGCAGAAACTTGCAGGTGTTGTTGTTGGCCACCGCTTGTGTGTAGGAACTCAGGGGTGTTGTTGCTGGCCACCGCTTGTGTGCAGGAACTCAGGGGTGTTGTTGCTGGCCACCCCTTGTGTGCAGGAACTCAGGGGTGTTGTTGCTGGCCACCGCTTGTGTGCAGGAACTCAGGGGCGGTATCCTGCTTTGAGCGGGCTCAGGGCTTCTTTCAGCAATGATTCCAGTGGGTTTTGCTTGTGATGGCCTTTCCAGATGTGTTTGTGCCCAGCCTGCTGTGACATCCTATTTATTGCTGTCAAAATGTAAGAGTGGATGCTTTTTTAATGATAAAAAGCCGGATTGTATTCAAGTGCATTATACAGTAGAGTGAAAACTCACGCTGCAAATCAGGCATCATCCCCCTCAACAAGTTGTCACCACCCCTGGCAAACTTTTGGGTGCAATGTAGATTTCATCTTTAGGATTGCCAAATCAGTATTTTGGAATATGATTAGGGCTTTTTTGGGAGCAAAGCTAGGATGCTTAGGTAAATAAATAGATATAGCAGAACATTATGCTTGTGTAGCATTAAAAGAAAATAAAGATTAAGGGAAAGAAGCATGGAAGTTTTTCTAAAGCTTATTACCAATGTATTAATAGTCTTTGTGATTGCGTTTCAGGTGGTGAAACAGCTGGATGCCCTTGCTATGCTTGAAGACACAGATAACAGCACTTACAACATCAACATTCTTGGTCAGCAAAGTTTCTACCTCTCTTTCCACCCCCCCCCCCCCCCACCCCCCACCATTAGAAAAGAATGCAGCCACTGCTCTGTTTGCTCTGTTAGGAAGTCAGTCTGAAGGTTTCAAATGCAGGTTAACCTCAGTATACAGCACCTTGTTACTTATAAGTGTTTTTTGTTGTTGCTTATAACAGATTGTGAGCAATAAATTGGAACTGTTTAAAAGGCAACATTGGGTAAAATGCTGAGAGACGGGGGAGCGCATATGGGCTTTTCCAAGCACATAGATACCATGTTGAAGTGAACTGAGAGCATGACCCCTATCCTTTACTGGCAGTGTTGAAAACATGTCTGTAAAGGGCTGTCTGATATCTGGGATTTGTTAATATTTCTTAAAGCTCAGTTTCTTTGCAGTTTACTGATACGGTTCCTTGTACGTAGATGGTAAAGGTAATATATATATATCGAGGCTAAGATTTACAATATGACAAGCAGGATGACATGTTTGTTTAAAGACAATTTGATTGCTATCAGGTTTGTTCTTTCAGCATTTTCATTATCTAGTTTTTGATTTGCTGGAAATCATATATAAATATAATCCAAGATTGTTCTCCAATGTAAAGATTAAAATTTGGGGGTTTTGAAAGTTGTTTTATTGACTTGTGGAAGTTTGCTAGACTTTTTGCTTTAATGTTTCAGCTCAAGCGATGGGTGTAGCACAGCATCATGATGCTGTATCGTAAGTATTCACAGTCTCTCTTAACCTCTTCACTGCCATGAAGTCACTTGAAAACGACCAATAAAAGTGCGAAACTTAAATTCCTTAAGCCTTTTTGTCTTCTTTTTTGCACTGGCATTTGAAAGAATTTTTATCAAAATGCTTAGCATTGAAAGTAGATGCATTGTAGGACCAGAAAACATACTCTTTGCAAGTGCGTCTTTGCATCTTTTAAGCCTGGAAATTTTACTGGTTGAGACAGTGAAGGGGTTAATACAATGGGTAGTGTTGCCAGGCAGTGAAACCTAGCTTTCAGTTGTGTGAGCTACCACAGCAACCACAGCACCATTATGTGGTGTGGTTTTAATGATTTGCCGAACTTTGTTTTGAAATAAGTCAGCCCAAACAAATTTGCTGTGACTTATTACAAATATTAGCGATCTTTTGACACAAGAAGTGACCCATACTTGAGGCTGGGTTTGAAGACCATATTATTCTGGTACTGTATCAGAAGCATGTTATTATTATGCCCCCACCCTCCCACCCCCACCACACCCCCCTTAGCCTCTGCACAAACAAAAAACACCTGGAAAACCATCATCTTGAAAAAGTGGCTTGCATGTTGTACCCAATCAGTGGTTAAAAGTTAGTCTGTTTCTTTTGTAATACCATGGTGCTCATACTAAGCCAGTGAGTAAAGCGACCTTCATGAGTGCAAGCACATGAGAACCATTCTTTTACTGGGCATAACGTGGGTGTGTCACAGTGAACTGGTCACAAGCAGAAATCTGTTTCTCATTTGCAACCAAGTGAGCGAGGACAGTTTAGGTGAAAGAGATTTGTTTCTGTAAGTTCTGCTTCATGTGGTGACATCAGGTCTGATGTTGGTGTACCCCACTGTAACAAAAATACTTTCTGCTTCATGTGGTGACATCAGGTCTGATGTTGGTGTACCCCACTGTAACAAAAATACTTTCTGCTTCATGTGGTGACATCAAGTCTGATGTTGGTGTACCCCACTGTAACTGAAATACTTTTTGTTTCATGTGGTGACATCAGGTCTGATGTTGGTGTACCCCACTGTAATAAAAATACTTTCTGCTTCATGTGGTGACATCAGGTCTGATGTTGGTGTACCCCACTGTAACTGAAATACTTTTTGTTTCATGTGGTGACATCAGGTCTGATGTTGGTGTACCCCACTGTAATAAAAATACTTTCTGCTTCATGTGGTGACATCAGGTCTGATGTTGGTGTACCCCACTGTAATAAAAATACTTTCTGCTTCAGCGGTACAGAGAAGCAGGTTGTTACCTATGACTACGAGGAGAGGCTGGCCAATGGCATCATGGAGGGACAGGTCTGGTTGTTTTACTAGGTGTTGTGTAATGCTAGATTGCAGGATAAAAGCACAATGGAGGCCTTTTCTTAAAAAACAAACGGCTGAGACCAAAAAAAGGCCTACCAAAAATTAGTGTGTTTGCTGGCAAACACATACACATGTATGTCATACAGATAATAAAAAATCTCACTGAATTACTATACATAAAATATCCATAATATCTTACCTATGCTCTGAAACTGGCGTTTTATGAATAGTTAAGGAGAATAGTATATGTCTCAGGAACAAATCTGTTGCATGCCTATGTGTAGTTGGTCACTTGTACTTCAAGAGAAACAGCACTGTACTTTTCAGGAACCTATCAGTTGTGTGGCTGTATGGTCAGTGATAGTAATTTTTCTATTGTAGAAAGTGTACAATGATGCAATGAAGAAGCTGCACAAACAAAGCGGTAGTCTGGCGCTGGAACAAAACTTCTGTACGCTGCTCAACATCAGCGTCTGTCCTATGTCAGAGAATAGCAACAAGGTTGGTGGTCATTGCACTATTATTGGGGATGGGGAAAATGTGAGGGTGGGGGGTGGGGGGGGAGGGGGGGGGGGCAGAAAATGGGAATTGAGGAGGGATATGAGCTAGTTCATGATTAATGTATTTTAGACATGTTTGAGTACTGGCAGAGGTGTGGGAGAGCAGGCCAGTGGTTGAGGCTAGGGTAACAAACTATGGCAGAGGTATGGGGGAGTAGGCCAGTGGTTGAGGCTAGGGTGTAACAAACTATGGCAGAGGTGTGGGAGAGCAGGCCAGTGGTTGAGGCTAGGGTGTAACAAACTATGGCAGAGGTGTGGGAGAGCAGACCAGTGGTTGAGGCTAGGGTGTAACAAACTATGGCAGAGGTGTGGGAGAGCAGACCAGTGGTTGAGGCTAGGGTGTAACAAACTATGGCAGAGGTGTGGGAGAGCAGGCCAGTGGTTGAGGCTAGGGTAACAAACTATGGCAGAGGTATGGGGGAGTAGGCCAGTGGTTGAGGCTAGGGTGTAACAAACTATGGCAGAGGTGTGGGAGAGCAGGCCAGTGGTTGAGGCTAGGGTGTAACAAACTATGGCAGAGGTGTGGGAGAGCAGGCCAATAATGGATGACATTTGAGGAAAAATATGGGAGGGGAAAGGGGGAACTGAGGGGGGGGGGGGGGATATAGGCCAGATCACAATTAGAATGTTTCAGAACTTTGGGATATAGGCCAGATCATAATTAGAATGTTTCAGAACTTTGGGATATAGGCCAGATCACAGTTAGAATGTTTCAGAACTTTGGGATATAGGCCAGATCATAATTAGAATGTTTCAGAACTTTGGGATATAGGCCAGATCACAATTAGAATGTTTCAAAACTTTGGGATATAGGCCAGATCACAATTAGAATGTTTCAGAACTTTGGGATATAGGCCAGATCATAATTAGAATGTTTCAGAACTTGAGACTTTCACCCTGATATAACCATCATGATTAACTGGGCGTTAAAAACCAGTGCTCTATCTTGTGACTTGTAGTGGAGTATTAGTATAGTATGTGATAGGGGGAGAAAAGGGAGTGAGGAGGGATAGGCCAGAACCTAATTGAAACACTGTTTGAGAAGAACTTGAGACCAGTGTTGGAATGGTTGCAGTATTAAAATGTGATGGGGGGGGGGGGGGGTGATAGACCAGATCTTTAGAGAACTTGAGACTTGTGTTGGAAAAGATTGCAGTGTTAAAATGTGATTCAGGGGGGTAGGCCAGATCATAATTCAAACATGCTTTTTGAGAAGAACTTCAGACTTGCCAATGTTGGAAAGGTTGGAGTATTGTGTTTGGGGGGGGGGGGGGGACTGGAAGAGAGGGGAGAGAAAAAAAGGAAATTAAGAGGAATACACCAGACTATAACTAAAATAATTTATATTTCCATAAAGACTTCTCTTCCTCTCTCATAGGTTTGAGGGTTGAACGTAAAATGTGACCGTGGAGTTTTGAATGAAAAAGCAACGTGTGGACAGATTGTTGGATCCTTCGTGTTTTCAGTTCATGGTGACAGTGTACAATCCCCTCGGTCGGCCAGGACAGTGGTATGTGCGCATCCCTGTGTCATCAGAAGTGACAGCCCACTTCCAGGTTACTGGGCCAAATGGACAGGCAGTGACCTCTGAGGTGATGCACAATGTGGCTTGTCTTGTCTGCTTGTTGGAGATGTAGGACTATTAGGAGACTGCAGTTATGCTGTCTTTGATCTTTCAGTGTTTGTAAGCATGTCTCCAGGAGAGAATACCTAAATATTGGTAAAAAAAATAACAATAATACTCAAGGTAACTTGTATTGCATAGCTGTGTTTTTGTGATGCACCCCAGCCAGAAATGCAGGCAAGCATGTATTCATACATGCACCCACTGGTACATATGTTCGCACGCATGCCCACATGCATGCACACACACAGACACAGACACACACAGGATGTATGCATGCATACAATTGCACACATGCCTGCATATACACACACATACACACAGAGTGATGTACACACACACACATAGAGTGATGTGTGCGTGCGCACACACACGCACACACATGCAAGCAAACACTTGTTATGTGCTATTTTGCCTTGTCCCTTTTTCTTGTGGTTACAATCATTAATTGTCATTGTTTTGTGTTTGTCTTCAGTTGATCCCTGTCCCACCAGACACTATGCGAATTCCAGAGAGGAAGGGGGACCATGCTACGTACGAACTGGTCTTCCCTGTCAGCTTGGTTCCCCTGGGGTTCAATATCTACACTGTCACACGCACACATGGTAAGGAACCACCTAAACCGTGCCATGACATGGTGGTTGTGAGCTACACATCTGTGTGTCATGAAAGTCTAGATTCCAATGGGTATTGTCTCACAAAATAAAAGTGCAAAAGCTGATCCACAATTTGCAGTTAACGTAGTGATGGGATGTTTGATCATTTTTGTGTTGTTAGGTGTGGCTGTATCTGCAAGTTTCCCGGTTCTTTTTTGGGGAGAGTTCTGAGCATGTAGCGAAACACCTTGTGTACTGGTACTTGTCGCTTGATGTAACTGTCATTGTGAAACATGGTGCAGCTGTTCATGTGGAACTCAAATGTTCTGGTCAGTTTGAGCGGTGATTTATTTTATGCTTCTGATGACCAGCCTTTCCTTCCCCCTCTCCACTTCATTCACCCTTCCTTCCTTCTCTCTCTTTTCATGTGTGGGTGTATCCTGTGTGTGTGTGTGTGTGTGTGTGTGTGTGTGTGTGTGTGTGTGTGTGTGTGTGTGTGTGTGCAGTGAATTGATGAGATTACATAAAAACACTATAATTTTGTTTCACATTTCTTTTCATTTGCAGTTTCCCACAAGACTGCACTGAGAAAGAGGAAACTGTCTGCTGGAGGTCGTGATATTGTCCTAAAAAATGAGGTAAATCCATATTGGGTGCAAAGGGGGTACAATTTAAAAAAAATTTTTTTTTTAACTAACTTACATGCATACAGATATGGATAGAAAATTGAGAACTAACAGTGACAAGATCTTACCACATGCTGGCTTATATATTTAGCATAGGTTGAGGATTTCCATTCTTCAGTGTTTTGTTTTTGTCTTTTTCTAAGTTTATGATGATTTTGCCTACTCCTCAACCCCAAAATAAAATTTTGAATCAAGACCTTTAATTGAACTCCTTTGCAGTATATCTCGATCGCCTTCGATGGAACCACGGGCCTGATTAAGAATATGACCAACTTGGAGAAGAAGATCTCAATAGACATGACGCAGTCCTTCGTTTACTACAAAGGTTTTGCTGGCAACAACAGCAAGGCTGAGTTTCAGGCATCTGGCGCCTATATCTTCCGACCCAACGGCTCAGCCCCAGTGGTAGTGGAAAGTGAGCGTGTGAAGCTGAGAACCAAGGCCTACTTCGTGCAGGTAAGCATCGCTCTTGTTGTCTTGTCTTTCTCTGGAACCTGGCATGTTTTGGGTGTGGGAATTGTCTACGAAAATGCAAATTTCCATGGCAGTGAAACTTACTTTCCACAAAGAAAAAAATGTCTGCAGGAATAAGAAATTGGGGGTACCCCTCCCCCCCAAAAAACCCCATGGAGCACCGATTTTGGTTCCAAATACCTGTGAAACAATCGCAGCACGTTCACACGCAGCTATCATCCAATTTAGTCACTAATTGTGAACACAGCTGCTGCTGTTACTCTTGCAGGCAGGCATTAGGCTTGAACGCAGTCATTCTTACATGCTTCTATGCCTTGTTTCAGCTGAGAAAAAGCGAATGTTCAAAAGTTTTGAAAGTGAAAGATTCACCATGTCGGTCACTTGAGTTGTAAACCGTGGTGAAAGGTTCGACGACTGCAGCTGTGCCAGTAAGTGGGAGTGGGTACTAGTAAACGGTAGCCAGATTGGTCTAGTCAGTTGGTTGGAGAGGTGAAAAGCCAGTGTGACACTCGAAACTCCATTTGTTTGTACATGCAGTTTTCAAAAAGAGTATATAAAAAACCCTGCTGTGCAACCCCAAACAGTGACATACTCTTCAGTATGATGAAGGTCACGTTACAAAATAGGAAGACCAGTTGGGCTGGAAGTGAAAGTTTTTGAGGAAATGAAGCCAGGAATGCATCGGCACGTGGTTTCGTGATGTTGGAGTTCTTGATCTTGATTGCACACGTCGCAGGACCTAACCTTCAGTTTAGATGTGACAAGATGTGAGTGTGCGCTCGAGTTAGATGGTACTTGCAGTGAGGAGGGGGGGTTAGATGGTACTTGCAGTGAGGAGGGGGGGTTAGATGGTACTTGCAGTGAAGAGGGGGGGTTAGATGGTACTTGCAGTGAGGAGGGGGGGTTAGATGGTACTTGCAGTGAGGAGGGGGGGTTAGATGGTACTTGCAGTGAGGAGGGGGGGGGTTAGATGGTACTTGCAGTGAGGTGGGGGGGGGGGGGCATGCCCTCGAACCCCCTAAATTTCAGAGTTTTTCCTTCAAATCAATTCCCATGCCTGATATTTCTCTGCAGCCTGGTGTGTGTGTGTGTGTGTGTGTGCATGTGTAATGTGAAACTGTTGGGTTATTTATCTGCAACCTGGTGTGTGTGTGTGTGTGTGTGTAATGTGAAACTGTTGGTGTGTGTGTGGGGGGGGGTACTTTTCAGTAACCTGGCATGTGTATGTGTAATGGGAAACTATTGGTGTGGTGCTTTTTTTTATAGCTTTTTTATTTTGAGGGGGACGAGAGGTAGGGGGATTGTACCAGTCAATCTTCTAGTTGTAAATATGTTTCATTGCTTTTCTTCCCCTTCTGCATGCCATCCCCCGTTGCCTTGAACTGTCTCACTCAGGTCAGTAATCAATTGTCAGGGTGAGATGGTTCAGAAAGTGTACTTCTGGTTGTCAGGGTGAGATGGTTCAGAAAGTGAGTGTTTGGTTGTCATGGTGAGTTGATTCAGAAAGTGAGTGTTTGGTTGTCAGGGTGAGATGGTTCAGAAAGTGAGTGTTTGGTTGTCATGGTGAGTTGATTCAGAAAGTGAGTGTTTGGTTGTCATGGTGAGATGGTTCAGAAAGTGAGTGTTTGGTTGTCATGGTGAGTTGATTCAGAAAGTGAGTGTTTGGTTGTCGTGGTGAGATGGTTCAGAAAGTGAGTGTTTGGTTCTCAGGGTGAGATTGTTCGGAAAGTCTGTGTTTGGTTGTCAGGGTGAGGTGGTTCAGGAAATTAGTGTTTGATTGTCAGGGTGAGATGGTTCAGGAAGTCTGTGATTGGTTGTCAGGGTGAGATAATTCAGGAAGTCTGTGATTGGTTGTCAGGGTGAGATAATTCAGGAAGTCTGTGTTTGATTGTCAAGGTAAGATGGTTCAGGAAGTCTGTGATTGGTTGTCCGGGTGAGAAGGTTCAGGAAGTGTGTGTTCGGTTGTCAGGGTGAGCTGATCCAGGAGGTGTATCAGGAGTTCCAGCCCTGGATCACCCAGACAGTCAAGCTGTACAGCGGGCAGCGCCATGTGGAGTTCCAGTGGACTGTGGGACCCATTCCAATCCAGTGAGTCCTTTCTTCTCTTGTGACCAAGCATGACAAAGACATGTGTATCTTGGTCATGTTTGCCAGCCTAACCTCAGTACAAGAGAACATGGCACTGATCTAACAACCTGTGGTAATACCTTCGGGTGGTGGAGTCCAGCACACACCTCTGTCTGACGGTCCACTGTTTAGACAGCATCCTGGTACAGT
>JABMCL010002512.1:817500-845000 GCA_018857735.1 Alviniconcha marisindica | reverse complement strand
TGCATGCTAGGGTATTTGGCGAGTGTTATGTGTTCTTACCATTTTCAGCATTTAAGGGAGACAAGAAGCTGTAGTTTTCTGTTTTGAATGCGAGCGCTTTGAACACTTGCCCTTCTTCAGTTGTCAGTGTATTGTTGGTGTTTTCTTTTGAGTCATTTCAGCATTTACCTGTGTTATTTTTCAGAGTTTGCTTGACAGTAGGTAAAAAATAATGTAAAAATAACCACAACAAATGCTTTAGAAAACAAACAGTACAAAGTGGTAAGAGCATTGAGTTTTGCATAATATCACCTTTTGGTGTTACAAAACAGAGCCAAGTTGTTTTGCAGAATTGAAACTATTGGTTTTGCAACCCAGTTGGGTTTTGCAGAGGCTGTCCCGCTGATTTTGCACAGTTTAACTGAAGTTCAAGGATTTTGCAGAATGCATCCCTAGCTAACTATTGTTTCACATAGTGTCATGCATTACCTTTGTTTAGCAGAATGCAATCCATTAGGTTTGCACAATCTGACCTGTTGATTTTATGGAACTAGCCCCTTGGTCTCATAAACTTTCATTAGTGTGTGCTCTGCCAAAGGAATCCAGGTGAGATCAAGAGGAGCGAGATGAGCTCGACTCTCACGAAAAAGCTAGCCCAGAAGAGATTTTTAGTTAGTTAGTTGGTGCTTTGAGCCCAGTCAACCACAAAGGATTATATCAAGACTAGCCAAAGAGATCAAGAGCATGGAGGTGGTGCTGGACTAGAGAGAGAGTTGGACTTCTTTTGCTTCAGTTGTTTCCCAACGGTGGAGCTACGGACATTGTCTTTGTGACTCTGTTCTGCCTAGCAGTTGGGACAGCAATTGCGTGGTGCGGTGGTCGCTGCCCAATGCCGGACAGACACTGCCTTAACATTCTGTTGTTCCGGTGGCAGTCCATGGCATCCTTGATCTGCTGGGTTTTGAGGTTTCACTCTTCTGTCCCCCCCTTTCCCACTTGTCCCTGTCCCTAATAGGCCTTCTCGCCTCTGTGGATGTTAAGCAGCAAAAACACACTCACTCTGCCAAGACAGGGAGGGTCCTTCAGGCATTTGTCAGAAAGTGGATCATTCTCAGAGTCTGAAAGTGTGCAGCTACAAACCCCACTAATGCATGCTGTTGTATACAAGTGTGCAACTACAAACCTCACTAACTGGTACTGTTGTATACATACAGAGGTGTGGGGTTTTCAGAAGATGTGGCACATGTCCTTTCTGTCACAATTTCATGTCTGACATCAGGCTCTCACTACGTGATGTTGGAGCCCACAGCTTCAGCAGCGGCTGGTCATCGTGACCTGGCTGAACGTCTCTTCATGGCCCCCAAGTTCAGCTTCGCCCAGTCCAGCGATGAGCAGTCACCCCAGGCAGCCATGAACACTGTGAGTGTGGGGGTCATGGGCTAGAATTGTGCTGGACTGTAGAGAGGAAGCTTTGCCACCCCTCATTCTCAATTTGTGTGTTGTGCATGTGTGTGTATGCGTGCATGTGTGTGTTTGCAGGGCTCCCCAAATTTGTGTGTGTGTGTGTGTGTGTGTGCCTGTGTGCGTGCATCTGTGTGTTTCCAGGGCTCCCCAAATTGCTGAAATCCTGTGCAGTTATGCAGTAAACCTTCAAAATCACTCTTTAAAATTTCAGACTGTGCATAAAATTCTCTTTTTTAAATCTTTATTCTGGAGTGTGGATACCCATTGACAATTGTCTAGTGCACAAGACCTCAGTAACCTTTTCACAGTGATACAAATACATAGCTTACAAACCCATCTGTATGCCTCTGTCAAGTGTGCAAATATAATGCCCACAGTTCAGTTTCTGAAGGTCAGAGTGTTTCAAAAGGGTACATTCATTGGTGGATGTTTTGTCCAAATCCAACCAGATTCTTTCTCTCTAAAACATGCTGCCAGTGTGTGTTCTTGGCAGTGAGGATGCGCAGAGCATGGTTATTGAATGGTTGAAAATGAAACCAAACTGAGAGCAGTGACAGAGGTGAAAAGAATGTCTATGGACCAGCAGAAACAGGTGACAGCATTCCAGACTTTGTGACCAAAGACAAAAGGAAAACGTTATATGAACAAGATGCATCAGCATCAAGACATAACTTCACAGTGTAAAATTTCTGGGCCAGCAGAAACAGGTGACAGCGGACCAGACTTTGTGACCAAAGACAAAAGGAAACCACTGAGTGAACAAGATGTGCCAAAATCAAGGCATAACTTCACACTGTAAAACTTCAATCTCCTTTAAAAAGTGCCTGAGTCAGTGGGTTTGACTGGCTACTTTTACACAAAGAGACCAAGATGAAGTGCCAGCTCTGCATTGGTGCCAAGTTCTGTTTGCATTCCAGTAAGCAAAAAGAAAATGCATTCTTGACTGGAACCACAAATTTCCAGCATTGTGGTGAACTTAAATCGGTGTGAGTATGCATGTTGGTGTAAAGGCATGATCATGAAACTTTTTTGGGGCTTTTTAAAAATGTCACCTCATAGAATTTTTGGCTGGGAGTGAAAACACCCTTTAGAACTACAAAACATGGATGAACCCACCCCTTTGAGTCGTCAAAGAGGGGGAACCCTGGTGTGTATGTGTGCATGTGTGTGTGTGAGAGAGAGAGTGCATGTAACCAGTGCATCAGCCATCTGCACATTGTGTTTGTGTTGTTGTACTCTGTATGTCACTTTGTCATTCAGTGTCTCTAGCTTTTCTTCTGTTGGGTGTGGGGGCAGTTGATTATGACGGCATTTATTTGTAATAATTCTTTTACATATTATTATTTTGGACATCAGTGAGACAATGGGGGGGGGGGGGGGGGGGGGGAGCAGGAGGCAATAACAATGGCCTCTCACATGTACCATCAACAAGAAAAGAAGAAATATAATAAGGAGCCTTTGGCTGTGGCTGGTTTGTTGTTCTTTACTTCCAACCTGCTACTTCCATCAACAGTTTACAAGAGAGAGAGAGCGCAGACATTCTACTACTGCACAGAAGTGTGTTTGATCATTTGTAAAGAAGCAGGCACCGTATTGTGACAATGCAGACGGAAAGGGATGTTTGTTTTTGATTCAGGTACTGTACTGTTACGTGGCTGTGTCATCCTGTTTTTGATTCAGGTACTGTACTGTTACATGGCTGTGTCATCCTGTTTTGGATTCAGGTACTGTACTGTTGCGTGGCTGTCAACCTGTTTTTGATTCAGGTACTGTACTGTTAGGTGGCTGTGTCATCCTGTTTTTGATTCAGTACTGTACTGTTACATGGCTGTATCATCCTGTTTTTGATTCAGTACTGTACTGTTACGTGGCTGTGATCTATCCTGTTTTTTTTGATTCAGGTACTGTACTGTTACGTGGCTATGTCATTCTGTTTTTGATTCAGGTACTGTACTGTTACGTGGCTGTGTCTTCCTGTTTTGGATTCAGGTACTGTACTGTTACATGGCTGTGTCATCGTCATCAGCGCTTGCCAGTCCAGCCACCTATGGCACAGACCTTGCCGAGGCAGTCCCCCACTAGCAATTTTATGCAAGCATTTGATATTTTGTGTTGCAGTGGTCAGGCTTGCGCCAGGCTTTGCCCAACAACGTTCACCTGCTGACCTTGGAGCAGTACCCCTCATTTGGGCCGGCGCCCAGTGAGACGCAACCCTTCCTGCTGAGGCTGGAGCACTTCTATGAGAAAGGAGAGGACCCTGTTCTCTCGAAGCCTGCGACAGTCAATCTCCAGGTGGGGCATGCTCTCTTTCTGGCGTCTGGTTGTTCCACAAGAAGCATATTTCCCCCTTTTGACCGTTGATTTAAAAAAAAATTAAGACTTGTGTGAGAGTTACTTTGAAACAGTACGTTTGTATTTTTTTAAATTCTGATGGTAACTTGCAGTTAGTCAATATTTCTGTGATTTTCTTTCTCTCTGTCATTATGATTACTATAGTTATTATTATTTTCATGTTGGTATTACTGTAAAAGTGTTTACAGTTGTATCAAGGACAGGTTGCCCAACTAGCATTTGTGCATAAGTATTTATCCATGTGTAATAAGGTTCAGTCGGTCAATCAGCCTCTCTTTCTTTATACAGCAATTTTTTGTTTTTTTGTTTTTGTCTGTAGTTATTTATACTTTGGCAGATGTAAAAGGTTGAATTTGTTTTGACATTGTTCTTCTGATATAATAGAGATTGACTGTTGAAAGACAGTGATAGTTATCTTGCTCTCATGGCCAGTTTTCACTTCATCAACAGTAATTTTTTGCTGTTTGTGTAATGCTTTATTTATTTTTTGCTAATAATACCTGGCCTGTCATGCTTTTTTGTTTTCATGTTTGTTTTGTTCATGAACAGTCTGGAAAACTGTGAGCCTGTTTTGTAATGGCTGAAAATCCATCTCATGATTGAAACAAATCAACTCTGGTATATAATGTGAAAAGGGGAGGTTGGTGTCATGCACTTTTGTAGAAAATGAATGAAATCATCACCTAGATCAACCCAGCCACATATTTGTGACTGACTAAGGCATGCCCAAATTGTTAACTTTCACTTGTCAGTCTTAAACTAGGTTTCTTTGATTATTTTTTTTTTGGTGTGTGTGTGTGTATGTGCAGATACTGTTATTGCATGTTTGCAGATAATGTTATTGCATGTTTGCATAAGTTGCGGATAATGTTATTGCATATTTGCATAAGTTGCGGATAATGTTATTGTATGTTTGCATAAGTTGCAGATAATGTTAATGCATGTTTGCATAAGTTGCGGATACTGTAATTGCATGTTTGCATAGGTTGTGGATAATGGCATGTTTGCATAGGTTGTGGATAATGGCATGTTTGCATAGGTTGTGGATAATGGCATGTTTGCATAGGTTGTGGATAATGGCATGTTTGCGCAGGTTGTGGATAATGGCATGTTTGCACAGCGCAGAGCCCACGCTGGTTATGAGAACCCAATTGCTCAGGTTTTATTCTTCACTTTTGTTTCTGTTTTCCCCCCAGCACCTCTTCACACCGTTTGATATCACCGCGGCAACAGAGCTGACGCTGGGTGGTGACATGGTGCTTGCTGATCTGAAACGACTGCAGTGGAACTACCCCCATCAGGACACTGATCAGGCAACTCAAAAAACAGGCAAGTAATCCTTCCTTTCTGTTTGCTGTACAGAATAACTGATGTTCTTCTGGTGCCCTATCCTAACACTGTGCAAAAGGTGTAGAATTCTGTCTTTTTTTGGTCTTTTAAAAAACATTTTTAATGCTTTTTCATTCCTGGCATGAGCAAGTGAAAGGTCAGTGAGGTGAATTTTTGATTAGGTTTCTGGTATAAGGGATAATGAGGAGTGTAAGTTTAATCCTTGTATCAAAGCCCAATCTAAGATCTGAGGCATAATCTCAGTTGAATGAAATGTTACAAAAGACCAGTGGTAAAGTCAATAAAGCTCTCCTTTCGTTTCAGAAGTTGTGATATGGACACTGCCTTGTGACTTTGCCCACCACAATTTGTGAAACATTAAAACGGCTTGCACCATTGTCCATTGCATTGTGGAATCATTCTGACTGTCCATTTTAGACAACTTGATGCGAAACAAAAACAACATATGGCTTATGTGAAAGCTTCAGAGTTGGCACTTTCCCAGAGACTGTTTTAATGGGATTTTATTTTAACTTTGTGTGGTGATAACCTCTTTTGAGCTTTACATTTTCAACCCCGTTTCAGTGATTTTTTTCTTTATTGAATGTCAAAATTACAATGACAGCAGACTGATCAAAGCAAAAGTTACATTTTCTTGGAAGTTATTGTCCATTTGAGCTCAAACTTAGATTTTTACGTGTACACTTGGTTCTTTTAAGTAACTTATGTTTATAATTCTTTTACATACTTCAGAAATGCTCTGCCTCCTATAACCTTCATTATGTGAGACGGTCTGTCTGGTATCAGTTCATTTTTATGTTAATTTTCAGAAGTGGATGGGTGGGTAGGGTAGGTGGGGGGTGAGTGTCAGTGTTTTTGTGTTTTTTTTTTTTTTAGATCACAGGTCTGGTATAGTGGGCATTGTGGTGAGAGCTGGATGGTGTGTGTGTGTGTGTGTGTGTGTGTGTGTGTGTGTGTGTGTGTGTGTGTGTGTGTGTGTGTGTGTGTGTGTTGTGTGTGTGTTGTGTGTGTGTGGTGTGTGTGTGTGTAGTGTGTCTGTGGTGTAGTGTCTGTGTGTGTGTGTGTTGGATATGTGTGTGTGTGTGTGTGTGTGTGTGTGTGTATGTGTGTGTGTGTGTGTGTGTGTGTGTGTGTTGTGTGTGTGTGTTGGTGTGTGTGTGTGGGGGTGTGGTGTGTGGTGTGTGTGTTGTGTGTGTCGTGTGTGTATGTGTGTCTGTGTGTGTGTGTGTGTTGATAGTGGTGTGTGTGTGTGTGTGTGTTGGATATGTGTGTGTGTGTTGGGGGTGGGGACTGGGAGGGATGGAATTACGGATAGGTAGTAATATAATTATTTTCTTTATTGCATATTGCTGCTTCTCATACAGCACATGTACATTATTTTTCTTGTGTATATACATTGTTAGTTATTATATATGTATTACTTTCTTGAACATGTTACCTTCAATTTGTTTCTCACTTAGAAAATGTTGGAGAATGTTGTAAAGCATGGTGAGTTTCTGTGCACCAGAGAAAAGTGCTATACAAAAGTTATCTATTATTATTATTTAAGTGTTCTTGCCTTTTCTGATTCTAGATTCTGCACTGAAGTTCGTGCCAGAGAAGTATGGCGGAACTACAGTGAGTGACCCACTGATCGTGACGCTCAACCCCATGGAGATCAAGACATTCCAGATCACTGTCAAGCCTGTGACAGGCCGACGCAACTAGTCTCTGCGTGTGTGTGTGTACCATACTGTTTCAGTATATCACTGTATCTGTGTGGATGTGGTTTTATAGACTTTGTGTATATCCTCATTTTCTTACAAGATAGGTTTGTTGTGCAATAAGAGGCACAGCAAGATTTGAAATCATTGTGTATAAGCCTGTCAATTGTGTCACAGCTGTATAAGCCTGTCAATTGTGTCACAGCTGTATAAGCCTGTCAATTGTGTCACAGCTGTAACCTCCAGGGTATAGGCTATTTTGCAAGCAGCCTTTACCGTACGGTGTCTGGTCAGCAATTCTTTCCTCCATTGTTTCTGTACTCCACTGAGCGTCTTTCCGAGTTTTAACATGGCTATTGCCTTCCTGTTTTTGTTTTTGTAACAACATGCAGCAGATCAAACTACTGGTGGGAAAGCTGTGCATGGAGTCATAATTAGTGTGCAGCAGATCAGACCATATCAGCTACTAGTGTGCATGTCCTGTATACTATCTTTTATCAGCTAAAAGTGGACATAACAAAAGCTTCTTTTCTTTTTTCTTACAGGTTTTCTTGGATTTTTTCCCACAGCTGTTTTGCCTGATTATGTTTCCCATGTTTGTTTCTTTCTTCTTCTTTTCTTCTTCCCCTGATTGCATTAATAAATGCGTACATACTGGTGATACTAACTTTGTTTTTCTGCGCAGCGAATGTTGATAACTATTGGACTGTCAGAATGAGCTGGTAATCTTCTTTTTTAATGATTTACAGCATGCGAAATAAGTGTGTTTGCATCATTACAGCTGTTTGATGTTGTTTTTCGGTTAACTGGTGAATTAAGTAATACAGCTGAAAGGAAGACTGGATGTGGTTTAATCGCTTTAGCAGTTGTGATCATTCCTTTATGAACTGGAATGTCCATTTGCATTCCTGGTTTACAATTTATTTGCAAGTTCCCTAACTGCCACTGTTGTGATGGTGGCAATGTATCAGTTGATCTACAAGCATCTAAAGTGGTGTGCTGTTCCTACTCATTACACAGCAACTCCGAGTAACACAGGACACTTTGCAAGCATTGCAGGCCTGCAACTCGTGCACGTGGTAATTAAATGTGCACAAGCTGATGGGTTATCAAAAGAAACATTTTACTGTGATGGACTGTACATTTCGTTTGATGATCACTTTTATAACTGAATGACTAAATTGTCTGACTTACAATAAAACAGTAAAACTTCACATGTTTTTTGTACATTTGCTTCTCTCTCTCAAACCTTTCTGACTTGTCACTGATGCTGCCGCTGGAAGGTTAAGACAAGCAAGTAAACTCTCTCTCTCTCTCTCTCTCATTAACAAGGCCAACATGTAATATGAAGCTTTATTGTCAGCTGTCTTGTAGCCGAACAGACGATAACAATTATGATGCATTTTTCCACATGAATGGGTTGATGACAGTCTTGTAGCACCAACAACACACTTCACTAAAATCACTGTCAACCTGACCTTGCATCACTTCACTAAAATCACTGTCAACTTGACCTTCCATCACTTCACTAAAATCGCTGTCGACCTGACCTCGCATCACTTCACTAAAATCGCTGTCAACCTGACCTTCCATCACTTCACTAAAATCGCTGTCGACCTGACCTTCCATCACTTCACTAAAATCGCTGTCGACCTGACCTCGCATCACTTCACTAAAATCACCGTCAACCTGACCTCGCATCACTTCGCTAAAATCACCGTCAACCTGACCTCACATCACAACAGATGTACCAAGGCTTTGCTTCAGAAAGCCACCCTGTGTCCCTACACAATCCTAAAGTGTAACATGATCCTGTTGCATAACATAGTCCTGTCTCACAACACGATCCTATTTCGTAACATGATCCCGTCTCACAACACAACCCTATCTCATAACACAATCCTATTAACCGTCAAGCCCATTTCACAACATAAGCCTACCTGGTGCCAAAACGCCGTCACACAGCCCATCATATTTTTGCCCTTCAGGGGTGGCTCCCATCAGAATATGTATCTCGTGATACAGTTTCATCCATCTTGACCAAACCTAGGTCATAAAGTAACCCTACCTTGTGACATGATCACCTCTTGCGACAAGCCCACATCGGGCAGCACAATCATAATGCTGGTCACACAAACGGCATCAACTTGTCTGAAACTGTCAGTGGGCAGCCACTCTACACCACTTGTGACATCCGTTGGTTTTGATGGTGGAATGAATCTGACTGTACGGTTGACCTGGTTATGTTGCGATCCCCACACAGTACCAAACTGCCAGTCCTACGGTGCCTTCTTTCATCTCTCAGCTGTACTCTGGAATAATCCACTTTTTGATCTTAATTTTAAAACGTAAAATCTGCACTTCTTATCGCGATTAATTTGCTGCATCATAAAATGAAGGTTATTGTTGCAGATGGGGCTTCCTGGACACATTTCACACAAGTGACATTGGAATCGTATAAACAACAACATTGTGATCAGCTACAGTAAGGGAGAAGAAGAAGGGGAAAACAAAAAACAAAAAAACAAAACACAGCTATACACTTCTAGAATTGACGAAAATGCGGGCAGCCAAACACAGACCACTAAGGCAGGTTCACCCTGGAAGACAATGCACCAATAATGGAAACTTCACTCACAAATGACGACAAGGGCAGAGAAAAGGGCTTGTACCTGGTAATTTATGAAAACCATATCATCATCAATCATCATTATCATCAAAAGAATAAACCAACAGCATCAGGCAGGCAGTGCAAAACTCAAAACAAGCAAGTTGGTCATTAAGCTATCTTAAAAATATAAAAATCAAATGCATATTCTCACTAGATCCTAGTTTAACAACATTCAAAACAAATTGCCTTACAATGCGAAACTCTTGACACCTAACTGCTTTGGGTGAAGTAAATTATTGGTTGCTAAAATGCTTCCTTGTAACTAGGCAGCGTGCTTGTAATTAATAAGTGTATTTGTTAGGGAAAATAGCAATGTAACTCCATGGGTTGAATTACAGGCATATAAAACAGGAAGGGTGGGGGAGGGGGGGGTGGGGGGGGAGGAGGGCGGAGTGCTAATATTAATTCATAGCATATCAGTTCATTACATTAAAGGTCAAATTTTCATGTACAACACTGTTTTTGTATTTTTTCACTTTTTGGGGTGATATAATTATGGTGTATATGCTTCATTTACAATCTATTACATAAACAAATGACAACAAGGAATAAATTCACTGAATGCTTTACCACTGATACAAACAGTTTCATTGACACTATATGTCACAGGAACAATGTGTACACTTGTAAATCTCTAGCCACACACAGACATGACAAAAAATGAACAACACAGAACCATGCATGCAATGTTGTCAAGAATAATGAAACACAAAAACGAAGGGGGAAAAAAACAGTAAATCGTTGGAGTGTGGTATGGTGCAAAAGTTTGCATCCAGCGATACAGCTGAACCTCAATATAACAACAAAACCCCACAATCTGACAAATGTCTCCAAAACTCTAATTTTGGGCTGCTGTGCACAGTAGATGTGTGGCATTTTTCTCAGGACACATTTTGCATTTTTCTTCCTTTCTGTTGCATGCCCAGTCTACACAAAGTGATGTGTACTGGAAAAGTCTTTTAGTCCCTATTAGTTTTGTCTATCACTCTCAAGACAACCATCTCAAGTGGCTTGTGTCTTGGATGATCTAAAGTGTTGAGGAGCTTGAGACACTACCTGCAAGGACAAAGCCATGGACATCACACCACTGACCACCTGTAGGAGAGAGGTATAGAAAGAAGAAGCGCTCAATGATTTTCCTTTAAAGGACAAGAAAAGGTCATCGTCAATCAGAAGAACACTAACTGGAAAAACTTCTGAGAGATAGGGTGGAGTGTATATGGGCTTTTCTGAATGCATAGACAGCATCTTGAATTGAACTGAACAGCAGTCTTGATCCATACACAGCTTTGTCCTCCCTGTGCCCTGAAAAGGAAGGGAAGAGACTGCACACTCTGGTACATGTTTTACATACACTTCACCATCAATAAAAATTGATAATGGGTGTTCTCCTCGTAACACAAATCTGATCAGCCCAAATTCCCATGACGTATATTGTTACTATATTGAGGTTCACTATGATCATGAATACTGATGAAGTCAGCAGTGGTACTTGCAAGGGAAGGGCTGGCTGTCTTGTCCCCCTGGTCACAGACACTTTTCCACAGTACCCATTTGTGAAAGCACAGCGTATGTTTTAATTCTCTAGGTGCATACCGACTCACGTGCGCCAAACTCATACACACAAGAACATATCACAATTTACGTTGCCCTGACTCGGTGCCATCACTGAGAGACCTTTTCTTTTATATTTCTTTTTAGCGTTGGATTCATTTTATTGGCATGCAAGTGTACGACTGGATGGGTTTTTTTCTCCCAGGTTTGAAAAATGCATTCTTTGTGCCATTTTAAAGGTCACTTGGCAACGACTGTACATGGTCCCTATCCAAAGTCATGACAATTTAATACATATCATGCACATGGTTGATCCGTCCTGTAGTGAAAAACAACACAGGAAAAGAACCTACTTTTGTGACTACCCATGCCTCACTTAATGTCGCCACAAATAAAACCGGTTCAAAGTGGGAACAAAATTAGCATGTCATTAAAAAAACTGCTTGCAACTACAGTGTCTGGACAATGGACAGGTTTTTAAATCTTCCCACTTTTTGTTGGTTTAACATTAATGGCATGAAAATGGGACACCACTAGCATGTTAGCGGATGATGTACTTCAGCCAGGTTACCATGTTATATGAGTTTCTTTCAATATTTTCTTGTTAGTTAACTGAACTTGCATTCAGTTTATTTGTGCACTTTCCCACTAACTAGACCAGAAGGAGAAGAAATTGAAACACCACGATTTCATTCCAGCATCACTGAAACGCACAACAAATCTGGGGACAATATGAACAAAAACAACAGCAAAATGCATCAGGGACTTCATCTTGGTTTCCTTTCATGAGAGGCTATGCACATACATGCATGCGTGTACACACACACACATGAATACACACACACGCGCATGAACACACACACGCACGTGCACACACACACACACAAACACAATGTAAGTACAAGCTGTCAACAATTATTTTTGTCCTAACTGGGATCATCTGTTTAGAAGGTGAAGACAGACAGCAGAACAACAAACTTGAAATAATGATATGTAAACTGTGTAATTTTTCCCTTTCTTTGGGCTAATCAAACACAAAGCTAGACAAATGCTGAAAAAATCATTCTGGCTAAAAAGTCTATATACACATTCTCAGTCATATGGTGGATAAAAACTGAAAGGGACCCTCCTCTTTTACAGTCTGTAGTGCCGAACTGGTTTGTACAAATTAACAGTCTAAAACAGAAAAGCCTACCAACATTTTTGAAGGTGAAAACAAGACACCCCAACATAAAAGGTTAAAAAAATGAACCTTTCTCACTTAGACAGCACAACCCGATGTCACATTTTCAGCAGAACTGTGTTTCATGAGTGACAGATGGACCAGGTAGTCATTTCACATGAAAACAATGAGAAAAGTGACTGGGCTATCTCTAGTCACTGTCAAACAAGTTTCACTAAGGAGATCAATCAGCCTGATCAATGAGATCATGATTTAGGGTGACGATGCCAAATTGGTTTTGGTGATAGTGAGACTCGTCTGACAGCGACCAAAGGTAACTTCACTCCCCACCTCCCTCGTCCCCAACTGTTTTCATCCATAACAACTGCCTGCCTTCCATTTACACTTTATCAATTGCAGTTCCGCCAACAATGCACAGGGTCTTGTCTTCAATGAACGCAAAATGTTAACATCCGGTTTTTTGTTTGTTTTTGTTTTGATCTGTACAGACGAGCGTGAGAAACAAAACGAAGTTAAAGCTTGGAAGGGAAACGCTCCACGCTGACAGACCTCTAAGTGAACAGTTTGCAAACACAAATCACAGAGATGCGAATCTTTGGTTTAAAATGAGAGGAAGACAGTACTCATACTGGCACTGCAGTGCCCAGCATTGTAAGCGTGTTCACTCACACCAGCGTCAAGGATGGTTCATAAAGCCAGCGTTCATGTCATCACATGGGTTGTTCAAAATACTAACCACTGTATAATCTTAAACCACAAACCTCACTGTACGTTTCACACCAAAACTGAGATCTCGAGGCATCTCCTTGTCTTCGGCTGACAAAAACCACAGAACAGTGGAATCACTTTTTCTCTTCATCAAAAACAGATTGCATATTTTGTAGAATTCATTAACAATTTTGATTTTGATCAGAATTCTCTTTGTCTGTCTCTCTACAAACAGAGGTAAAGCACAGTACAAATCGCCCTGAAACAAGATATCAAGGGTTGCCAGTCTGGGCCTGCATCTGTTTAAATAAGGGAGAAAGAGAGAGGGCAACGTCTGGAGGACACCTGACAGATCTGCATGCAGCTCTGGCCAGCAACCCTTGAATTACACTGTTGTTTTCCCCACTGACAAAAGGGCACAAATAGCAATCCAGCTAGGTCATTTCCTGTCAGAGGCACTGCTCACTTCATCTAGCTTCTCCCTGAACCAGATACTTTGGAACAAATGCCTGCCACCCATAAACCATACATATTAATCAATATCATTATTTTGCAGAACCACTCATCAAGTAAGTCACACTTATTTTGATTTCGGACCTCTTTCTGTGGGCTTATAACAATTTTGCTTTCCATAAGAAAAAGAAAGTTTTAAGCTATGCACTAAACTTGTTTCACACAGGCACAAAGGGGGGGGGGAGGGGTTACAACTACAAGTACACAGAGTAAAATAATCTACACGTGTATTCATTGGAAGTCAAATCCACCCTTCTCAGTCACAGTGGTGTACATACCTCTAATGCAACCAGGAAAAGATATAAACACTTTTTGCTGAAGCATCGATTTCACACTGCAGTTCCAGTTTACAATATACTAATATATAAATATGTCTTTCTTTCAAACTACAGCACATAATATAAGCACATTTACAAAAAAAGTATAAATAACTCAATTCCCTTTCAGATTTTTTGGAAGCAACAAACTCCAATGATACTTCAGCTAAACAACATTTGATTTGTTTCTAACTTTCAGCAACAGAAAAGGGTTTGACCCTAAACTGTCCCCATCTACAGCATCTTGATTTTAAGCAACAAGTCTTCAATATTAATTTACAGAAACTTTCACTCCAGCCATATGTCCACTGAAGCCTTCTGTAGTGAAAAAAAAATAATCAAAGGCAACAATATAACCTTTATAAGCACACTGGTTACACACAAAATTTGCAAGAAAGCGGACATTTTGTACACAATGATATCACACATCACACACTACCAGAAATTAGATCTGTAACCACAAATGGAATGTTTAATTCAACATCCTGGCAATCAAATGATGATTTGCAGAGCAGGTGCAAGAGAACAAAATGACACGAAGAGAAGCTACAAATGGACGTAATGACAACAACAAGAAAGAAAGAAAGGAAAAAAGGGACAGTTATACAGTTGAACAGAAAACACGATAAAGTACACATACACTAGTAAAGCATTACCTCCTGTGTACTCAAACAAGCTTTAGTTAAAGTCAGCAATATTTAGCGACAGAATTACAAGTATGTGCCCATACCAGATATATATATATTCAGATGATGGTAAAGTCTCATCAGTAGGAGAACATAGGTGGGAGGGAAGAACAGGGGTGTATGGACGTGAAGATATTCATCTGGTAAGCTCTAGATGTTCAATATTCCTCAAATCACAAAAAAAACATGAAACACACTCATCTTCTACCAGTGGCTCGCAAATTAGATCATAATAACAATTACGCAATAGTCTCTCCACAAAATAGGAATGGTTTTAGCTACACACAGCACAGTACACAAAAATGATATGCTTCAGATTCAATGGCATTTTGAGATGAGTTGTATGATGATCCGTTCTAATTCCAAACAACGAAGCGTAAATACAGCACGTACAAAGGTAGCATGTCCTGTTTTCTGTGACAGGAAAACCAAAACAGAGATAGAGGACAAAACTCTTAATCCACAGACAACAGTCTTTATAAGGTTTCTGTTTCTTAGCAAAGCATCCCTGCCACACTGCTCGCAGAAATGCGGGAAAGTGTATGCTGTTCAGTCTTCACTCGTACTACAGTTCAAGAACAGCATTATCATTTTGTTATATATAAAAAAAATGATAACACCAACAAAAAGCTGTATAAATGAGTTCTTTTCTTACTTTGGTCAAATCTAGCAAGGTGTAAACTCATTTATGTAAACTCTGTTTTCCACTATACATACAAAGTGAAGGACTCTGAAAAACAAAACATTACAAAAATCACACTACAATGATCTGTATACATGTATGATTTTATCTAATCAATAAACAACGGCCAAAAAGTCTGCTCGTGTTAATCAAAAACAAACAAATTAAAAAAAAGAAGGAAAGAAAAAGTTTTGAGTCACAACCAATCGGCGTCAAGTCAGTCCCTGACTGCGTTCTGCTACTTCTTGCAGCACGAAACCCGTCTTGACTTGATCACAGATGTGCTTAACAAACGTTGCAACTCAGCAATAACATACAAATTCAAGCTTGTCGTCAGTACCCTCTGCTGTTCCTTGCCAATTAACTGCCTGAGCTACAAATAAAGAAACAGGGGAAAAATCGGTTAAAAAAAGGTTGATTTGTTGAAATCCACTACGGCTATGACACGATTGTCACAGTTTCATGATTAAATTAAAATCATCAGTCTCGTTCGCACTTGCCCACCGGTTGCACTAAAATTTCACGTCGGTCATAAATTTCCAAATCCAAGCTCGACCACATCCTTAAACCTCTCCGTCCTTAGAAGGTTGCAAAGTAAAAGCATCAAAATGTTTCAGCTCGGTGATGGCATCATTTCAGGAGAAGAGTCCAGAGGTCGTGACACGATGATACTGAAGCAGCCGTCATTACTGTTCTCGGACCCACACTATAGCATCTATTGGATTAAGCTTTCGGTGACGCCAGAGCTGGGGTCGACAGGGATTATGACAATGCAGGGCATCCACAAAGAATTTCAATCCATTCCGGTGATAGCAGTTCTTCCCGCAGTCCTCACACTAACGTTCCGTCACGTCAAATGCTGGCGATGCTGCTTTGCCTGATCATCAGAGTCACACCAGTCAAAACACTGTCCTTTGTTTTTGGCAGTTCGTGGAGTGACAAATTGTCTTGAACACAAAAATGCCTCATCATCATTTTGAGGGACCCCTTCAGGGTCCATTGGTGAATCACTCATTACACACAAGATTATGTTTGCCCAAGACATAATCTGTGCAGTTATGACTGCATGGTCAATCTGTACACCAAAAATGAGGAGAGAGAGGAAGAAAAAAAAGGGGGGGGAAAAAACCCCGAAGAGAGTATGAATTGTTTCAGCAGTAAATGATTTGTCTGAGCACGTATTCATTCCGCCATAATGAACAGCACATGGCACAGTTCAACAAATCCTCGCTGCACAAAGCTCCGCCGCACGCACTATGCAACAGAATATTTTTGTGATTCTGCCCCCTCATTGGAGCCGAAGTAGCGCACCGCCATGCTGTTGTCCAGAAGCTCACGCTCTTCATTGGGGTTTGGGTTCTCCGGGGCAGCCAGCAGCATCTGTGTGCTTTCGCTGGTGGTGTTGTTGTAGACGTCATACATGGGGTTGGCGAAGTTGGTGGACTGCACACAGATCATTGTCGGTCAGTCTTCAGATGTTTCGAGCAACTGGAACCTTTTTACTCGTCTGTTGCATGCATTGTCAGGCTATAGGTTGGCAATGAAACAAGACTACTGAAAAAGTGAGGACAAATGTGCGTGCGCGCGCGCGCGACACCACACACACACACACACACACACACACACACACACACAGGCATGCATGACTGTGCATGCAAGCACACACACATGCATGAACACATGCACACACACACACACACACACACACACACACACACACACACACACACACACACACACACACACACACACACTCAGACACACACACATGCACGCACGCAGGCACACACACACACACACACATGCACCAATGTAAAGCACAAGAGACTCAAAATGGCCCTCTAATGATGACTTAATGAGCTTGTGTGACTCCATACGTTAAAGGATTAAAATAAGGAAACGTCAAAGATGTTCCTTGTGAAACACCTTATTTGCAATGTTTCACGAAGAGCACTACGAAAGCAAGTACAATTTCTGCATAGCTCAGAATCACACAGGGGAAACAAAAACCTATAGAAAACACAGAATCCACAAGACAAGCATATAACTAACAAAAACAACAAAAAAGTGCCATAAATTAACACGAAGCACATGATCTAACAGTAGACAAAACTTTTGTTCAGCAACATTTCCAAAACAGTATTGCCAAAGCAAGTTAACACCTTAAGCTTAAATCTACTGTACAACCCCTTGATAGATTGGCCGAAGCAGTCTGTTGTTCAAGTTCACCACGACTGGTTTATTACTCACAGTCAAGGGGGTTGGAGGGGTCGGGGGGGGGAGGGGAGCAGAAAAAACATCAGACTGTAAAGGCTACATGAGCGCCCAAAACAGATCACAAAGCCAGTCCAACGCTATATACTCACCGCATTGCCTTTGTAAATGAGGCCAGCTCCTAGTGGTTCCTCTTCATCGTCTTCATCGTCCTCATCGCCAGGGTCTTTACGCATGTACACGGGATTGGTCACATTCAGCTCCCCGCCATCCTGCATCCGCTTGTGGTGGTACTGCTCTTGCCTGTTGCACAACGGTACAAGACAGTTACATGTCACCATGGTTACAGTCTGAACTGCTTGTGGTGATATTGCCCTTGCTTGTCGCACAATGATTAACACAGTTACACAATCACCATGGTTACAATTTTAACTGCTTGCGGTGGTACTGCTCTTGTCTGTTGCACAACAGTACAAGACAGGGACATGTCACCATGGTTACAATTTTAACTGCTTGGGGTGCTACTGCTCTTGCCTGTTGCACAACGGTACAAGACAGTTACATGTCACCATGGTTACAGTTTAAACTGCTTGTGGTGCTACTGCCCTTGTCTGTCATGCAATGGTACAAGACAGTTACGCATCACCATGTTCACACCTGTCTGTGGTACCATTTTACCACGATCCCACTAGACATTTTTCAAACTGGTGTGCCATCTGCATGATGGTGAAAAGGGTTCAAGGAAACCGGTCAGATACAGGGCCTTCTATACTACTACTAGAGCTGTACTAGCGAACACTCTACCTAGAATGAACACACACACACACACACACACACACACACACACACACACACACACACACACACACACACGCAGGTAAAAATGCAGTGTGCACTCTCTCACTGTGCTGTGTGTGTGTGTGTGTGTTTTGTGTGCATGCATGCTATATATATATAAAAAATATTAAGAACCAATTAAAACAAAATAACAGCTGGTACATCTGACCACTTGCTGATTCCCCCTCCCCCTCCCCCCGTATATGCTAATGTTAACTGGTAAAATACTGGACATTACCGGTTAACACAAACCCTGGTTATAGCCCGTCAGGCAATGGTACACGTCTACAACACATTTACCCATCACCATGGTCACACTTGTCACATAACGGTAAAACAGCTACACATCACAACAGTGACAATATTAACTGGTTGTAGAGGTACTGCTCTCACCTGTTGCACAACAGTGCATGCACAATGGTGCGTCACAAGGACATGTCACCACGGTTACAGCAACTGCATGAGGTGGTAGTCACCATGGCTACGTGGTAGTCACCATGGCTACACGGCAGTCACCATGGCTACAACCACTGCATGTGGTGCTACTTCTCTAGACTGCCAAACAACTGCGTAACACAGTTATTGATTCTTCCAAGCAATGGACAGGAAAATGACATTGCTCAACCCAAAACAGATAAGTGTTTTAGCCTTTCGCTTCATTTTTTCATCATCCATGACCGCGAAGCTGTTGTGTCATTTTGTAGCTTGACAAAGGGGATTACCCCCAACATTTTTTGGTTTTGTCTTGTCCTAATCAGTAGTGTTCTTTTGAGCTGTTTACGGATTTGGATCTATGTCACCGTGGTTACAAGAAATACTTGTTGGTGCAACTGTTCTTGCCTGTCAGATGACGGTACCATACAATTACAGGTTGCCATGGTGACAACTGTTTGTGTCAGTTCCACAACTGTCCACCACACCTTCGCTTCACACAGAACAAGAGGCGTTGAGCACTCACCGCCGTCTACGTCTGACGTAAAGCACAACAACGATGATGGCGATGACAATGATGATGCTGGTGATGGCACCACTGACGATCATGGTTTCTGTGGAGATTGTATAGCACACATTAGTATTCCATCACACACACACACACACACACACACACACACACACACACACACACACACACACACACACACACCATTCATTTTCTATCAGCTAAAAGTTGTTTTTATTTGTTATTATTTATTACCCATCCCTGTAACAGAAAGATAATATTGTCATAACTACTGTTTACAAGTGGAGAATTAAAGGGACTGAAAAAGCAAACAGACCCATCATGTCTACCATTTACAGGGGGAGAATTAAGGGGACTGAAAAAGAAACAGACCCATCATGTCTACCATTTACAGGTGAAAAATTAAGGGGAAATACAGAGCAAACAGACCCATCATGTCTACCATTTACAGGTGGAGAATTAAAGGGACTGAAAAAGCAAACAGACACATCATGTCTACCATTTACAGGTGAAAAATTAAGGGGAAATACAGAGCAAACAGACCCATCATGTCTACCATTTACAGGTGGAGAATTAAAGGGACTGAAAAAGCAAACAGACACATCATGTCTACCATTTACAGGTGAAAAATTAAGGGGAAATACAGAGCAAACAGACCCATCATGTCTACCATTTACAGGTGGAGAATTAAAGGGACTGAAAAAGCAAACAGACACATCACGTCTACCATTTACAGGTGAAAAATTAAGGGGAAATACAGAGCAAACAGACCCATCATGTCTACCATTTACAGGTGGAGAATTAAAGGGACTGAAAAAGCAAACAGACACATCATGTCTACCATTTACAGGTGAAAAATTAAGGGGAAATACAGAGCAAACAGACCCATCATGTCTACCATTTACAGGTGGAGAATTAAGGGGTCTGAAAAAGCAAACAGACCTGTCACAGACAGACCGCTCTGCTTCGCTGTCTCGCTGGTGAGCAAAGTCTGGCACATGTCTCCTGTGTAGTTACTGTGACAGCTGCAACAGTCATCAACAGTGTGACGCATACTCTCTTCTTTCAGAGAGAGAGAGAGAGAGAGAGAGTAGGTGTGTATGTGTGTGTGTGTGTGTGTGCGTGTGTGTGTGCATTTTTGCATGCGTGCACATATGTGTGCATGTGTCTGAAGCTTATATATTGCTATTTTCTTATTCTGATAGATTGTCTGTTGTCTTATGCTTGTGGTGGTTTGTCTGGCATGCTTGAACTTTTTTTCTATTAAGTTTGCTTTTATTCCAGTTGTTGTAAAGCACCTTCAGCCAGTGGCAAGATGCTATATATAAATGCCCCAAATCAATCATCCAATCAATCAATCTATCAATCATTTTAATAAAAGCAACCTGTTACTCCATTACTGGCTTCTCTATTTAGATGCAGTGGACAAATAGGTAATTAAAATTAAAATTCCACACACCTGCTATTTTCAATATGCATGTTCCACCAAAACAAAACAAAAAAATTAATACATCCATGTTGGGTCAAAGCAAATCTTCCACAAAAATCAACATCTTTATGGACTCCATGAACCAATTCCACTCAAATCAACACATGCTGGAGCAGTCAGCAATATCCACTAAAATCAACACATGAGAATTCCATCATCAATTTGCATTCAGGTCACACCTGTGCTAGATGAATTGTCAGTTTATGCTAAAATCCAGTAGTCAGGACAAATATCTTTCTGTGTGTTGGTTTGGCCTAGCGGTAAGGCATTAGGCTGGTAAGCAGAGGGGCTTCGGCCCAATTCTGCTTTGGCTCTCCCTTCTTTTCAAAAAGGTTGTGGTTTGTGGACACTGTCTTGTGACTTTGTCCATCACAATTAATGAAACATTAAACTGGCTCTCATCGCTGCCCATCTTAAGGCAGGAGTCATTCTGTTGGTGGCAGTGTAGCCATAGGTATATAATCTCCCTCTCCCCCCACCTCCATATCCCCATCCCTAATAAGCCTTGTGGTTTCTGTGGATGTTAAGCATCATGTTTGCTTACTTACTAATTTCACATCCTGTTGGCAAATTATGTGTCAGACAAAATGTGGCTATTACAGCTAAATTAGTTCAGGACGGCCTTCTCAGTTCCTTGACCCGAGTGTGCTAATTATCACCGCCACTATCACAGTGTCAGCTGTGGACGTAAAGCACCTGGAAAAGAAAGGAAGAAACTGAGATGTCTTACGTGCACTTGGTAACGACGTTGGCTTCGTTGGCGATGCATTCCCCACCAGGCTGGCACTTGCACGTCTCGCACTTCCTGCCTTCAAAGAACTTGGATGGACACGCGCACTCAGGGGTGGGCTCATTATCGTCTGGGAACAGAACAGTTCAGTTTCGTTTCATTGACAGTTTAGTTTTGTTTCCCTGGCGTGAAATAAGCCCTGCAGCCTTTGCAATGATCCGCGTCATGAGTCTGGCCACATGACTGGGTTGTTGGGAGGCTTTAGAGAAGAGAGAGAAACACTACTGTTTGAAGCTGCCCTCGACAGCTCAAAATCACACCACTATGTGCAGCTGTCTCTGTCCTGATTCCAGCTAAAGCAAATTTCTTCATAAATGTTTCCAGTTTTTTTGTTTTTTTTTTTTTTTTTTTATAGCAAAAACATTTCATACTTTGTATAGGCACTGCAATTTTTTTGGTAAAGGGCTGAGCTTCATGGAAATATGAAGGGAGAGGTTTTAGAAAAAGAGGGACATTGGTAAGGGGCCGAGTTCCATGGAAATACGAAGGGAGAGGTTTCAGAAAAAGAGGGACATTGGTAAAGGGCTGAGCTTTGTGGAAATACGAAGGGAGAGGTTTCAGAAAAAGAGGGACATTGGTAAGGGGCCAAGTTCCATGGAAATATGAAGGGAGAGGTTTCAGAAAAAGAAGGGCATTGGTAAAGGGCTGAGTTCCATGGAAATACGAAGGGAGAGGTTTCAGAAAAAGAGGGACATTGGTAAAGGGCTGAGTTTTATGGAAATACGAAGGGAGAGGTTTCAGAAAAAGAGGGACATTGGAAAGGGGCTGAGTTCCATGGAAATACGAAGGGAGAGGTTTCAGAAAAAGTGGGACATTGGTAAAGGGCTGAGCTTCATGGAAATACGAAGGGAGAGGTTTCAGAAAAAGAGGGACATTGGTAAGGGGCCAAGTTCCATGGAAATATGAAGGGAGAGGTTTCAGAAAAAGTGGGACATTGGTAAAGGGCTGAGCTTCATGGAAATACGAAGGGAGAGGTTTCAGAAAAAGAGGGACATTGGTAAGGGGCCAAGTTCCATGGAAATATGAAGGGAGAGGTTTCAGAAAAAGAGAGACATTGGTAAGGGGCTGAGCTTCATGGAAATATGAAGGGAGGGGTTTCAGAAAAAGAGGGACATTGGTAAGGGGCTGAGTTCCATGGGAATACGAAGGGAGAGGTTTCAGAAAAAAGGATTTTTAAAAGACAGGGTGGTGTCTGAACAGGTGTTCCACTGTATCAGTGACAACAACAACAACAACAACCACCACCACCAACCAACAAAACCAATACTCACCAAACTTGATCAGCTTACAGACTCCGCCATTCTTGCAGTAACCTTTACACAGCGGGTTGCAGTCCTGCTCCGTGTAAGATGGAGGACAGTCACAGTTGCAGGTGCCAAAACTGTGTTCAACTGTAAGTTAAACAATTAACACATCACCATCATGTTCCAGCTGAAACATAATACAGATCCTGATGGACCTTTCATCTTTTACCCAATTCCTGTAAGTTTTGCAAGACAGAAAGAGTTTTTTTGTTTGTCTTTCTCCAGTTGTGCCCCCGAATCATTTATCCACCTTAGGTTGTACCCTCTTTCCTTCCTCTTTAAATGACCTCAGAATAGTGATGAACGATGAGGTGGATTTGCTGCAATAATGCAGGGTTTGAATATCAGCTGTTTACTGGCTGCAGGGAAAGCCAACAAAAATCTTCACCAAAATAATCAAAGTACATGTTCTACGTGAGTAATAATAAATCAATCTGTAGATTAAAGGAGGAGAAAAAGTAAATAAATAAACAAACAAGGATGAAAGTCTATAATCACACAATGCAAAAAGACTCAAGCACAGCATAGAAGCATTGGAAGAGGTTTGATGCAGATGCCCAGTGTAAAACAAGTATGCAATGAAAAAAAAACAAGAAACAAGAAAAATTAAAACAAAACAATGAGGAGGAAAAAAAATGGTGAAGAAAAAGAAAAAGATATAATCAGCCTTCCATGCAGATGCCCAATGCAAAACAAGTATGCAATGGAAAAACACACCAAAAAAATGATAAATGAAAACGAAAGAATGATGTGATGAGTGTGTGTGTGTGTGTAGGGGGCCAAAAGAAAAAGAAAAGATAATCAGCATTGGGAAGAAACCAAGCCAAAGAGAGAGGACAGCTCTGTAACGGTATAGTCCTATTTCACACTCAGCCTCTGCTCACTTACTGCCCTACAGTCTGGAACTGCTCCCTTACTGCCCTACAGTCTGGAACTGGACGCTCCCACCCCAACACATCAACAACCCTCACCATTGCAGCTTCCAGACTGACATCAGTGTGGTCAGTGGTGACCATGCCCCCCCCCCCCCCCCCTTCACTGCTTCTCACACACTGGCCTGCCCCCTTGCTCTTTGTTCCTGCTACCCATCACGTGTTCCTCTGTCCTCTGTCCTCTGTGCTAGTTGTTATACGTCTATGTCTCTAGTAATAAAGACAGCCTTGTGACTCAGCCACGTGATAGTGTACTGGATAAAAAATTAAAAAAACCTAAACACAGAGCCCATCACGAGACAGGCTCTGCTCCGACACTCACAGTACTGCTTGTGCAGACCCCTGTTGTTCTGGTTGCAGACAGTCTTGCAGGACTCCGCGCAGTTGGAGGAGGGGTCAAAGCCATCGGGGCACTGGCACTGTTTGTACCAGCCCTGCTTGGTGCACACCCCGCCGTTGAAGCAGCGAAGGTCATGGCAGTCCTGGCACCGCGAACCTGGCAATCATTACAGAAATTAAATGCATGGTAAAGATCAACTATATTTTGGCTCACGTCAGCCTAGTAAACTGTGGCTGAAATAATAATATACATGGGTGTATGTGAGGCTACGTATGATGAAATCTATAAAATGCAGGGTAAAGATCAACTCAACTTGGCCCACACCAGCCCAGTAAACTGTGGCATGAAATAATAATATACATGGGTGTATGCGAGGCTATGGATGACGAAATCTATAAAATGCAGATCAACTATAACTTGGCTCACACCAGCCCAGTAAACTGTACCATGAAATAATAATATACATGGGTGTATGTGAGGCTATGGAGGATGAAGTCTATAAAGTCAGTCCAGTTGGGAGGAGGAAATCCACTGAATGTATGCGCATCAATACTGAGAGCACAAACTGACTGTGACTGTCTAGTACTATGGTGACTGTTTTTACTCATGTCAACACTCCAGTCTGATCTTGAATGCAGTTTCTGCCATTGAACTGTAAGCACTGGATTTAGTAAGTGCGATGAGCTCAAGCAAGAAAAGCGCAGCACAGAAAGAGCAGCACAGCTAGCAATATGCTCAACAGGATCACCCCAACACTTACTATTTTTTTCAAAACTTTCCAGACTTTCAAGACCAAATTTGAAAAATCACTCACCTACACACCTTAAATTCACCACATGTGATGTATGTACACCCTCCATTTCACAGTTCATATGCTAAAAAATGGCCATTTCAGGATTATAATGCACACACACGCACGCACGCACGCACGCACGCACGCATGCACACACACAACACAACACAAGAAAAAAACAGCCAAAGTATGAAGGTATCTAGCTAGTTACTCTAAAAGTCAGGAAATCAATGGTTTTTGAGTTTGACATGGAAGGTAAACTTGTTTATTAAGTCACAAGCTCCCAAAGACCTTAGCTGAACGATCAATTCATGCATCATAAGACTCTGAAGGCATGAGAATGGCAGATGATGTCCCCGGACTTTAAAAGAGCCGCAGGAACCCACTTCATCCCACTCAAAGGACTCACCGCTGAAGCCAGGGATGCAGTCGCATCTGTGGAATCCTGATGACTCAACTCTGCAGGTGCCGCCGTTGTAGCAGAAGTGGGCTCCACTGCAGTTTTTGAGGGAAGTGTTGGCACAGTGCTTGTCACCCATGAAGAGAGCGGGGCAGCTGTAATGTGATCAGCACAGCCTTGTGATGTGACATGCAAATGTGAACTGCACTGGCTGCTTTCTACCCTTCTGTCTCTCTCTCTCTCTTACCAGGTCTTTCCATCACCCTCCCTTCCAACTAATACAGTGTGTGTGTGCGCGTACATGAGCATGTATGCGCGTTTGTGGTGTGTGTGTGTGTGTGTGTGTGTGCATGTCTACATGTGTGTGTGTGTATGTGTGTGTGCATGTCCACACGTGTGCGTGCATGCATGCATACACTGAAAATTGAGAAGTGACAACAGCTGCACTGTTAGGAGATAACACAAAGCCATAAAAAAATTCTTTTGGGATATAAGATCAGTCAGGACCACTTGCAAATAACACTAGCTGTGACGTTCTTGCATCAGAATAAAGTTGTCAGGCAGAATATACTTATGTCATCAGTTGGGAAGACAGCCGATAATGTGGAAAGTGAAGTCATACGACCAAAGTGACATCATCAGCCCCAAATTTCAATTTCTGAGGGAACAATACATTTTAGTGGGAACAGTCACACAAATGAGGATTTTGACAAATCAGAAGCCATTTTTTTTCCCTGTCTTTATGTTCTGAATGACCCTCAATGCAATTTGTCTTTATTTACCAGGAACTCAGTCACAGCATGGTCACAATAAAAGCATCCCGAGCCATTTTCCAACTGGGTCACTCACAGACACAATGGGTGGTTGTCACGGATGATGCAGAATCCTCCATTGTGGCAGTAGTTGGCACAAAGGTATTTCTCACAGCGACTGCCTACAAATCCACTGCGACACCTGCCAAGGCAAAAAAAAAAATTCTTTTAAATGCATCAAAAACTCAATGTGCCTTCTACAAGGTCTACCCAAACACACTCAGATCATAAAAATACGGTATAAGTGAAAAACAAACAAACAAACAAAAACAATGAGCCGCAAAACAAACAACCACAAAACACAAAGAGTAAACAATAATAATAAAACAGCCCCTAGAGTGCCCCCCATCTGGCTGGAGCTCAAAAAGTCTTACAACAGCACTACACAGCCAGACAACAACAACAAATGTCATACTTTGGACCAGAAAGAAGACAGTTAGTTATCTGGTGTTTTGAGCCCAGTCAACCACATAGGGCTTAGCAAAATCAGGGTTAAAAAAGAAGAGAAAATCACGTCTACAATGTGTAATCAAAGCAGACATAACAACAAGAAGACCAGCAAGAAGAGCTAAACAACAACAACAACAAAAAAGAAATACTTGGGACCAGAATGTAGAGAAAATGAAGCTCAGGATATATATAGTTAAAGCAGAAATAACAACAGCAGGGAAAAGCGCTATAGAAAGTTTATTTATTAAGCTTAAGATATGTAATGAAAGCAGAACTAACAGTTGAGAAGAAGAAGAGCAACATGAAATGCGAGCAGAGACCCGGGGCCTCGCTCAACCACCCCACTCAGCCTTCCCCGGTCACTCACTTGCACTTGTTGTTGTCGTCAACGCAGGTGCCGCCGTTGAGACACTGGCACTGAATAAACTGGCACTTCTTATCCTCCAGCCTGGAGTTGTCTGGGCACAGGCAGTTTGAGTGGTTGCCCGGCAGGTTAAAGCAGAGCTGGGTGTTAGACACGCACTGGTCTTTGGGGATGGCACAGGGGTTGTACACTGGGAAAAACAGAGGACAGCCCCATCTGTTACTGGTATGTAAAGTTTTTATGTCAGTTACCCTTCAGGGGTTGTGCCTGTCTGTTACTGGTATGTAAAGTTTTTATGTCAGTTATCATTCAGGGGTTGTGCCTGTCTGTTACTGGTATGTAAAGTTTTTATGTCAGTTACCCTTCAGGGGTTGTGCCTGTCTGTTACTGGTATGTAAAGTTTTTATGTCAGTTATCATTCAGGAGTTGTGCCTGTCTGTTACTGGTATGTAAAGTTTTTATGTCAGTTACCCTTCAGGGGTTGTGCCTGTCTGTTACTGGTACGTAAAGTTTTTATGTCAGTTATCATTCAGGGGTTGTGCCTGTCTGTTACTGGTATGTAAAGTTTTTATGTCAGTTATCATTCAGGGGTTGTGCCTGTCTGTTACTGGTATGTAAAGTTTTTATGTCAGTTATCATTCAGGGGTTGTGC
>JABMCL010002512.1:787500-812500 GCA_018857735.1 Alviniconcha marisindica | reverse complement strand
ATTACACAGATGGCATAAAAACTGCTGTCCATCACACACACTCACACTGGATGGCTAATTAGCATAAACTGGTAGGGTGAAGGTGTAGGGGATGGGAGAAGTTCACTGTACAAAGGTGATACACTGTGTGTGCGTGTATGTGTGTGTGTGTGTGTGTGTGTGTGCATGCATATGCATGCATGTATGCGTGTGGGCATATGCATGCATGCATGCATGTGTGTGTGTGTGTGTGTGTTTGTGTGTGTGTGTGTGTGTGTGTGTGTGTGTGTGTGTGTGTGTGTGTGTGTGTGTGTGTGTGTGTGTGTGTGTGTGTGTTGTGTGTGTGTTGTGTGTCGTGTGTGTGTGTGTGTGTGTGTGTGTGTGTGTGTGTGTGTGTGTGTGTGTGTGTGTGTGTGTGTTGTGTGTGTGTGTGTGTGTGTGTGTGTGTGTGTGTGTGCATGTTGTTTTGTTGTGTGTTGTTGTGTGTTTTGTTTGTGTGTGTTTTGTGTTGTGTGTGTGCTGTTGATGCTATGTGTTAGGTTGTGTGGATCATGTTTTAGTGTAGTTGTTATTTTTGTGTATTTTACCCACCTGTACTGAGCTATTGTTCAGGAAGAGGGACTCATTGGTTTTGAGGCGACCTTTCTCCACTCTGCCCTCCCCAGCAATCAGGATTGATGGCCAGTCCTCCTCTCGGGACACTGCACCACAAACCACACTTCAACATTAAACTCTCGGGACACTGCACCACGAACCACACTTCAACATTAAACTCTCTGGACACTGCACCACGAACCACACTTCAACATTAAACTCTCTGGACACTGCACCACGAACCACACTTCAACATTAAACTCTCTGGACACTGCACCACGAACCACACTTCAACATTAAACTCTCTGGACACTGCACCACAAACCACACTTCAACATTAAACTCTCTGGACACTGCACCACGAACCACACTTCAACATTAAACTCTCTGGACACTGCACCACAAACCACACTTCAACATTAAACTCTCTGGACACTGCACCACAAACCACACTTCAACATTAAACTCTCTGGACACTGCACCACGAACCACACTTCAACATTAAACTCTCTGGACACTGCACCACGAACCACACTTCAACATTAAATTCTCTGCACACTGCACCACAAACCCACACTTCAACATCAAACTCTGGACACTGCACCACGAACCACACTTCAACATTAAACTCTCTGGACACTGCACCACAAACCACACTTCAACATCAAACTCTGGACACTGCACCACGAACCACACTTCAACATTAAACTCTCTGGACACTGCACCACGAACCACACTTCAACATTAAACTCTCTGGACACTGCACCACGAACCACACTTCAACATTAAATTCTCTGGACACTGCACCACAAACCTACACTTCAACATCAAACTCTGGACACTGCACCACACACCCACATTTTAACATCAAACTCTCTGGACATTGCACCACAAACCCACAGAACACTGCACCATCCACCCACCCTTCAACATCAAACTCTCTGGACACTGCACCACAAACCCGTGGGATCACAACCACATTTCAACATTAAAGGTGACATCAAGCAAAGAAGCCTCACAAGCTCTATCAACAGGAATGGAATGTAAAGAAAAAGAAAGAAAGAAAAAATCAATCAACTTATGGTCTAAACTGAAAGTTGCTAAAGCCATTCTCTGTCTGTGATGTCACGAACATGGCCAGAATGAGCGGCAGTTGTGTACATCCTGTTATTACCCATTACAGATGTGATAATGATAATCATAAGTAATGCTGAACACTTCTTTAGCTTACATCCACTCACAAACACATGAGGTGCTGTACAGTGAATGACACATTATAACAAATGCGACACTATCACATTCTACAATCTTTCCCCAGCCCCATTTACATTCAACTTCATTCAACCATAGGAATCATTTCATAAAACATATCTGCAGAAACATAAATATGGATAAAAAACGCACTAATAAATCCCCCCCCCCCCCCCCCCACGCACATATCACCCCCACTCCCTCCATAATCACCACTTTACCCCTCCCTGCACAAAGGCACGTACCATCCAGGTAGCACTGGTCAAGGTGTTGTCTGAATCCTGGCCCACAGGAGCACTTGTGGACTCTCTGCTTAGCATCATATGTACACATCTGGGAGCAGGTGCCAAGCACATCACATGGGTTGACCTCTGAAACACAGTTACATGTATGCGTACAGGTATAGCTTTTGCAAGCCGACACTTGGGGGTGGGGGGTGGGAGGGGGGATTAAGGCAACGGTGGGGGCAGGGGATGTCAGGATATGCCATTAACGCATGGGCACAGTGGAACCCCTGATGAGAGACCACCCTGATGAGAGGCCACCCTGATGAGAGACCACCACCCTGCTGAGAGACCACCCTGATGAGAGACCACCACCCTGATGAGAGACCACCCTGATGAGAGACCACCACCCTGCTGAGAGACCACCCTGATGAGAGACCACCACCCTGATGAGAGACCACCCTGATGAGAGACCACCCTGATGAGAGACCATCACCCTGATGAAGACCACCCTGATGAGAGACCACCACCCTGCTGAGAGACCACCCTGATGAGAGACCACCACCCTGATGAGAGACCACCCTGATGAGAGACCACCCTGATGAGAGACTACCCTGATGAGAGACCACCCTGATGAGAGACCACCCTGATGAGAGACCAAGCTGATGAAAGACCACCCTGATGAGAGACCACCCTGATGAGAGACCACCCTGATGAGAGACCAAGCTGATGAAGACTACCCTGATGAGAGACCACCCTGATGAGAGACCACCCTGATGAGAGACCACCCTGATGAGAGACTACCCTGATGAGAGACCACCCTGATGAGAGACCACCCTGATGAGAGACCAAGCTGATGAAAGACTACCCTGATGAGAGACCAAGCTGATGAAAGACTACCCTGATGAGAGACCAAGCTGATGAAAGACTACCCTGATGAGAGACCAAGCTGATGAAAGACTACCCTGACACTCCTCTTCTCTGATGAGAGCCTACCCTGACAAAAGACCACCCTGATCAGAGCTTACCCTGACAAAAGACCACCCTGATGAAAGACCATCCCGATGAGAGACCACCCCTCTTTTCAGATTTTATCTTCACATTTCCATGCAAAGAAATGTCTGACCAAGGACTTCCCCTCTTTTAAGACTGTTTTTTAGTTGATTTTCAGGGTGGTCTTAAACATGAGTTCACATTGTACCTGATCCCCCCCCCCCCCCCCCCCCCAATCAGGGTTCTCGGGTTTACATAGTACCTGATCTGCCCTCCCCCCAACCTGAATGGTCAGGGTTCTCAGTTCACATAGTACCCCCACCCCCCCCCCGAATGATCAGGGTTCTCGGTTCACATTGTACCTGATCTGCCCCCCCCCACCTGAATTGTCAGGGTTCTCAGTTCACATTGTACACCCCCACCCCACCCCTGAATGGTCAGGGTTCTTTGTTCACATTGTACCTGATCTGCCCCCCCCCCCACCCCCACCCCCCAAATTGTCAGGGTTGTCAGTTTACATTATACCTGATCTGCCCCCCCCCCCCCCCAATTGTCAGGGTTCTCAGTTTACATTATACCTGATCTGCCTCCTCTCCCCCCCCCCCCCCCCAAATGGTCAGGGTACTCAGTTCACATTATCTGTCCCCCCCCCCCTCCCCCCCACAATATGCATGTCTCCTTTATTTCAAAAACCTATTGCTCCATTTCGGGGGTGGGGGGGTTCACCAATGCAGTCACTGACCGTCACAGGAGTAGCCATTGTCGTTGAGTTCAAAACCATCGCTGCAGGAGCAGCGAACGCCGTGTTCATACTGATGGCAGTAGTGTTCACAGTTGTTGGTGGTGTGGTTGTCACAACTCCAGCCGCGTGTCAAGTCTGGACAGTAGAGAACAAAAGGATGTCAAACAGGAAATGCAGAGAATGGAAGGGTGTCAAACAGGAAACAAAGAGAAAGGAAACAAAGAGAACAGATGGATGTCCAACAGGAAGCAAAGAGAATGGAGGGCTGTCAAACGAAACAAAGACAACAGAAACATGATGTTAGGAAACAAAGAGAAAGGAAACAAAGAAAACAGAAGGCTGTCCAATGGGAAACAAAGAGTACAGAAGGAAGTCAAACAGGAAACAAAGAGAACAGAACGATGTCCAACGGGAAACAAAGAGAACAGAAGGAAGTCCAACAGGAAACAAAGAGAACAGATGGATGTCAAACATGAAACAAAGAGAAGACAGGTGTCCAACAGGAAACAAAGAGAACAGACAGATGTCCAACAGGAAACAAAGAGAACAGACAGATGTCCAACAGGAAACAAAGAGAACAGGCGGATGTAAAACTGGAAACAAAGAGAACATATGGATGTCAAACAGGAAACAAAGAGAACAGGTGGATGTCAAACAGGAAACAAAGAGAAGACAGGTGTCCAACAGGAAACAAAGAGAACAGACGGATGTCCAACAGGAAACAAAGAGAACAGACAGATGTCCAACAGGAAACAAAGAGAACAGGCGGATGTAAAACAGGAAACAAAGAGAACATATGGATGTCAAACAGGAAACAAAGAGAACAGGTGGATGTCAAACAGGAAACAAAGAGAAGACAGGTGTCCAACAGGAAACAAAGAGAACAGACGGATGTCCAACAGGAAACAAAGAGAACAGACAGATGTCCAACAGGAAACAAAGAGAACAGGCGGATGTAAAACAGGAAACAAAGAGAACATATGGATGTCAAACAGGAAACAAAGAGAACAGGTGGATGTCAAACAGGAAACAAAGAGAACAGATGGATGTCAAACAGAAAACAAAGAGAACAGAAGGATGTCAATTTTTATATATATAAAAAAGCTGGTAGAAAAACTATCCATCTGAAACTCTGGTAGAAAATTCCCAAGAGGAATTAGAAAAAGCCAAGATAGCATGGAGAAGAATGGAAAGAAGAAGGAAGGATGGGAGGAAGGAAAGGGGAGACAAGCCAGACAGACTTACTGCAGAACATGGGATCCTCGTCAGACTTATCCGTGGCATTGGCGAAGGCGCAGTCCTGGTTCCCGTCGCACACCTTGCTGGGCACCAGACAGAGAGAGGACCCTGTGCAGCTGAACTTGGGGTACACGCACTTCTCCGGACAAGCGGACATGTCCTCGTCCTCCCCCTCGCTGCAGTCCTTCTTGCCGTCACACACCATATTGTTCCAGATGCAGATGTGGTTCTTGCAGCGGAAGCGACCAGGAGCACAGGTATACCGAGCTGGAAGGCACAGAAGGGTGACAATGGGAAACACAAATCCACAAGTACAGGACGGGAATGGGGAACACAGATCACCAAGTATAGGATAGGAGTGGGAAACAGTAACAAGTACAGGACGGGAATGGGGAACACAGATCACCAAGTATAGGATAGAAGTGGGAAACAGAGTAACAAGGACAGAATGAGAGTGGGGAACACAGATCACCAAGTATAAGATAGGAGTGGGAAACAGTAACAAGTACAGGACGGGAATGGGGAACACAGATCACCAAGTATAAGATAGGAATGGGAAACAGTCACAAGGACAGAATGAGAGTGGGGAACACAGATCACCAAGTATAAGATAGGAGTGGGAAACAGTAACAAGTACAGGACGGGAATGGGGAACACAGATCACCAAGTATAGGATAGAAGTGGGAAACAGAGTAACAAGGACAGAATGAGAGTGGGGAACACAGATCACCAAGTATAAGATAGGAGTGGGAAACAGTAACAAGTACAGGACGGGAATGGGGAACACAGATCACCAAGTATAAGATAGGAATGGGAAACAGTCACAAGGACAGAATGAGAGTGGGGAACACAGATCACCAAGTATAAGATAGGAGTGGGAAACAGTAACAAGTACAGGACGGGAATGGGGAACACAGATCACCAAGTATAGGATAGGGAAGTGGGAAACAGAGTAACAAGGACAGAATGAGAGTGGGGAACACAGATCACCAAGTATAAGATAGGAGTGGGAAACAGTAACAAGTACAGGACGGGAATGGGGAACACAGATCACCAAGTATAAGATAGGAATGGGAAACAGTCACAAGGACAGAATGAGAGTGGGGAACACAGATCACCAAGTATAAGATAGGAGTGGGAAACAGTAACAAGTACAGGACGGGAATGGGGAACACAGATCACCAAGTATAAGATAGGAATGGGAAACAGTCACAAGGACAGAATGAGAGTGGGGAACACAGATCACCAAGTATAAGATAGGAGTGGGAAACAGTAACAAGTACAGGACGGGAATGGGGAACACAGATCACCAAGTATAAGATAGGAATGGGAAACAGTCACAAGGACAGAATGAGAGTGGGGAACACAGATCACCAAGTATAAGATAGGAGTGGGAAACAGTAACAAGGACAGAATGAGAGTGGGGAACACAGATCACCAAGTATAAGACAGAAGTGGGAAACAGAGTAAGAAGAACAGAATGAGAGTGGGGTAAGTAAAGTGGTGTTTTACGCCCAGTCAACCAGTGTGGTTATATCAGGGCGATATGAGAGTGGGGAATACAGATCACCAAGTATAAGATATAAGTGGGAAACAGAGTAACACGAACAGAAAGAGAGTGGGGAACACAGATTTACAAGTATAGGATAGGAGTGGGAAACAGATTGACAAATAGATTGACAAGTACTGGATGGGAGGAGGTGGGTGGGGGGTAGATTAACAAGTACAGAATATTAACTGGTAAAATACCAGAAATTATTGGTTAACATAAACCCAGTAATACCAATACCCATGAATACCCATTAATAGCACCCATGAATACCCATCAGTACCCACTCTCACTCCTATGGTGCTAACAAAATGACTGACCTTCACGGGTTTTTGGGCAACAGAACTGGGAACTGGCTCAGAGCTGAACAACGTTTAGTGAGTCAACAACGCAGAAAGGAGAAGAAGAAAAGGACCTTGTCAGACTAGACGCACAAAGCCTATGCCAGTCACTGACGCGTGTCTGGGTCTGAGCGCGCTGAAGAACTGGGACAACATCACCTACCGCACATGAGGGGATCTTCATCAGAGTTATCTCCACAGTCGTGGTCACCATCACATCGCCACAGCAACGGCTGGCAGATGGAGTTGTTACACTGGAACTCGCCAGGACCACACGTTCGCTCTGAAACATTTTGGGACAAAATTAATGTACATTAAAATGCACGTGAGAGACTGAGACAGGCAATGGCATTTGAGTGAACAATGTCTGAAAATGACCCAGCGAGATGCTGCTTAGGCTGATACTTTCACCTCATTGTTGTGAAGAATCATCTCTTTCAACATAACTTTTACTTTGCCTTGAGTCTGGAAGGAGAAGAGTTGCAAACAAAAGCCTGTTCCTAACTGGGTGGACTTTTGCTTTGTGAACCTAGTTTGGGGTGTTCATCAAACTGCGTCAAAGCTATGTTCAGGGTCCAAAAAGCTTCACTCGACACGTTCTGGGAATATTCACCCAGTTCGGCAAACCTTGCCTCTGATTGGTTGAGAGCAAAGACAGCTGTCCTGTGGATGAGGAAGAAAGAAAAGTAAAAATGGATGACAGTGTTGATACATCCCTCACTTCAGAAGGAATTGACCTATTTGTTGACTTGTGGGAGGTGCAGCCTTGTCTCTGGGACCCAGAATGGTCTAGTAATTAGTTGAATTACACTATGAGGGATGATTAAAGTATACTGACTTTAGCCTACATGCTGTCTGCTGTGCTTCTGCCACAAGTTCGGGCTGAAGGCTGCATCTCATTATAAGCCATTTAAGGAACGAAGTATAGTTCATCGAACTGTCCGAACCATGTTCAGCAAACTAAAAGTTTGTCTGAGCTCAATTAAGAAACGAAGTATAGTTCATTGAACAGTCAAAAGTATGTTCAGCAAACAAACAGTTCACCCAATTAAGAACAGGCTTAAAGGAGACAGCCGAAACCAACACCAAATGAACCCATTCCCTACTCTTAGGATGTCATATGACATTATACTTTAAGTCTGATTCTTTGTGAGTTCAGACACAGCACACACTTATTAAGCTGAACATTTATGGTCACCTTTCTTCAAGAGTATTGCTGGAAGGAAACTGATGTCAAGTTCTGAATGTGGGCAGACTTACCACATCCCCATTCATCTGAACCGTCAGAACAGTCGGTGTCCCCATCACACTTCCAGGCCTTGGGTATGCAGTAGTTGGTGTTGTTGCACTTAAACTCTGAAGCCATGTTACACGTCACATCTGCCAAAACAAACAGGACAAAGAACAACTGCATGTAAGTACTGCCACGCTGAACAAATGTTCAAAGGCCCAAATAGATTTAAAATGTTTAATACACAATAAAATGTGTATACAGTTACAAAGAAAAAGGATTACCCTCCTGACAATGCTGTGACCTTGATTAACTCTTCTGACAATGCTGTGACCTTGATTAACTCTTCTGACAATGCTGTGACCTTGATTAACTCTCCTGACAATGCTGTGACCTTGATTAACTCTCCTAACAATGCTGTGACCTTGATTAAATCTTCTGACAATGCTGTGACCTTGATTAAATCTTCTGACAATGCTGTGACCTTGATTAACTCTCCTGACAATGCTGTGACCTTGATTAACTCTCCTGACAATGCTGTGACCTTGATTAAATCTTCTGACAATGCTGTGACCTTGATTAACTCTCCTGACAATGCTGTGACCTTGATTAACTCTTCTGACAATGCTGTGTCTTTGAGATTTAGGCCACAGTCATCAAAAATGGTGCATAAGTAAAGCGAGTATTAATTTTGTCAGAAGCAAGTCATTTTTTTATTCCCCTTGAGTGTACGTGTGTTTAGTGGACCTCACAAAATTTATTCTTGACTGGATGAAAACTTGCTTATAAACACAACTCTGCTTTATATTTCTGACATCCCTGTGACCTTGAACCTTGGTCAATGTCACCTGAAACTGAAATGACTGAATATAGCTTAATGCTGTTTGGCAAAGTTTAAATAACCTCAGTCTCTGAAAACTAGCTAATGCTTTCTGCTACATAAGCCCTCAACATATACTGATCACAAGACCAACATTTTTTATTTTTTTTACAGTACAAAAAATTAACATCACTTCTTACACTTACTGCACAAAAATACTTCATTGGACAAACACACACACACATACACACTCACACACTATTCCCTACTAATAATCACAGACAAGGCGTGAACTTACTGCAGTTGATCTCGTCACTGTGGTCCCCACAGTTGTCATTGCCATCGCACACTTGCTGCTTGGGTATGCAGCGTCCACTAGTGCAGTTGAATTGATCCGCTTGGCACTTCTCACGGGCTGTAAGTACACACAATTGGAAAGAAGGCTCACGCTTCTGTCTCATTACTACTGGACAGATCCATGTTGTACATCTGTACAAGTGTACTTTGTACTAATGCATGGAAACATGAAAGCAAAGCAAACTATAGCAACAACACAGCCATTGAACTGAGGCTAGTCCCTTCGCCCCAGTGTCCCTCTGGCCTTCGGAGTACTTCCTGCAGAGATCATGGCCCAGCTACAACACACTGGGCCATGTGGAGACCCCCCTGACCCCCCACCCCCACCCCCCCAAACCACCCTGGCCTTGCCTCCCCCCACCTGTAGACCAAGCTCTACAGCCCTCAGCAGCAATTGGAGAAGACAGCTCGATTCCCCAAGCAGATCAGACTGTCCTTGTGATCAAAAAAACAAGAAAAAGAACAAATCAGACTGTCCTTGTGATCAGAAAAACAAGAAGAAGAACAGATCAGGCTGTCCTTGTGATCAGGAAAACAAGAAGAAGGACAGATCTGACTGTCCTTGTGATAAGAAAAAAAAGAAGAAGAACAGATCTGACTGTCCCTGTGATCAGAAAAACAAGAAGAAAAAATCAACTGAACTAACCCAGCCCAAAGTACCCACTTCCACCTCACCCACAACCCAATCCAGATGCTGGACTTCTGCTGAACAAATTCCATCAAAACTACAACTGAAGAGTCTAACTGTCATGACTCACTGCAACTGAGTTCATCGCTGCCATCCTTGCAGTCATCGTAGAAGTCGCACTGCCAACGACCAGGGATGCAGTGCCCATTGTCACACTTGAAGTACGTCGGGTCACAGGTCTTGGAACCTGCACATCACAGTCACATCCTTCATTGCTGTTCACAACGCAGGAGTATCCGATGTACCGCTGGTCTACACCACAATATAAAGGAGAGCAAGCCGGGTCCATGCACAACGCAGAGACTGTTTTTTCATGGAGATATGAACAGTAATGTTTTGACACAAGGTGGCCTTAACAGAGAAGCAGTCTCTCATCTGGGGTTCCCCATAGCAGCTTTAACATGCAAAATCTGGACATGAAAAGGGGAATATGCGCTACTCATTCTTGCTCCCCCCCCCCCCCCCCCCAACCCAACCACCCCAAGTCTTCTCTTACACACACAACCAGAAATTCTGAACATGATTTTTTTTTTTTTTAAACAAACCCCCCCCCATGACTTTCATAATTTTCTCACTCACACAACACAAAATATCGCCCTGATATAACCGCACTGGTTGACTGGGCGTGAAACACCAAGCTACTTACTTACTCACGCAACACAAATACAAATCTGACCCAGGCAAAAGGGAGCATAACTCACGGCATTCATCTTGATCCTCATCAGAGTTGTCTCCCTCCCCACAGTCTCTGTCCCCATCACATTTCCAGGCCTCAGGGATGCAGCGGCCCGAGATGTTGCACTTGAAGTGGCCCGGCTTGCACGTCTGGTTGTGGCAGTCGCTAGGCTCATCCGACCCATCGCCACAATCATTGTCGTTGTCACAGCGCCACACATAGGGCACGCAGCGGCTGTTGTTGCACTTGAACTGGTTGGGGCTGCAGGTGACGTTGACTGGAACATGTAGCGGCCACAAGTGAGCACTCAATGTTTTAATACTGTACTATGTTATTTGGTTAGCAACCGTGAGACCAGCCTTTCTCGCTTTTCTTGCAACTTAACTGCTAAAGTTCTGTTTCACAGTCGTCCCTTTTTCTGTGATCATGATTCACTCTTTTAGTTTCCAGCCCCCTTCCCGCCCCCCCCCCCCCATCCCCATCTGCCAGAGATAGCGAGAGAGAAAGAGAGAGAGAGAGAGAGAGAGAGTGTGTGTGTGTGTGTGTGTGTGTGTGTGTGTGTGTGTGTGTGTGTGTGTGTGTGTGTGTGTGTGTGTGTGTGTGTGTGTGTGTGTGTGTGTGTGTGTGTGTGTGTGTGTGTTGTGGTGTGTGTGTGTGTGTGTGTGTGTGTGTGTGTGTGTGTGTGTGTTTGTGTGTGTGTGTGTGTGTGTGTGCTCTTAGTGTATTGCTTGTTCTGGCTGTTTTAGGCTTTTCTTCTCCATTCATGAGCTCATCTTGATGAAACCACCCTTTATGGACTGAATAAGGTGCTACTGAACTGATATTTTGTAAACTGTGCCAGATTGTGTTGCTGCTACTGCTGCACGTTCTCTAACAGCTTCCTCTGCACAGTGAGGTTTCCTTGCAATACAGCATTTGTTGTCCATGGTTTTGATTTTCAAACTACTTCCGCACTCAAATCGGAGTGCTTTGAGTTTTATGTGTTATTGTGTCCTGTGATGTGGTTAATGTTCAGCCACGTTTCAATTTCTCTGATAAGATAATAAAGTAATCTTGAATCAAAATATCTCATTGTATCACTGTCGTTATTGTTAATATATTTGCTATTTTGCATTCAGACTATTCCCTCTGGACTGTAAACATGCTGTTCATCCCTGCAGGAGTTTGAAGGCCACAGTTACACAATTTGCATGCAGCTGTATCCAGCTTCTGCTATTTAGCTAACAATGGCAAACTGGAACAACAAACGCAAGGGCAAACAAAACATACCGCAGGAACTTTCATCTTCATTCCCCCTGCAGTCTTTGGTGCCATCACATTTCTTCATGTCTGGGATACACTTGTTTTCGCTCGTGCACTTGAAGTAATGCTCCAAACAGAAGTAGGATTCTGGAACAATGCACCCAAGCATCGTCGTAAGTTCTGCTATGCAGAATGAGTAAACACCTGAACTATGATTGACACAAAGCAGAGTTCACTATCAGGGACACAGTGAGCATATTAAAGAAGAAAATACAATCATGGGAACACACAATTTTTTACACAAGTCAAAAACAATAAGTATAAAATACTAGTAACACTATCGGAGCTGTTTACAGCACAGCAGTTACAGTGAGCATGCAGCTCCATGATACCTATATATGTACCTAAGCCAAACATGCAGAATTATCACCAAGGGGAGAAGAGAAATTAAGGTATAACACAAACACAACTGAAAAATATACAAGAACCAATTATTCTGACATCAAGCCAGCTGCATATATTCAAGATTTACTACCAAGTCCACACTTAGCAACCAAAACAAGTGTGCATATAATAATAATTATTAATGATGCACAAACATTATATTAAAGTGCCTACCATGTGGCTCTAAGCACTATATATTCATATAATCATGATTATGCTTGTGGGATATTTTATGACCGCTCCTGCTACTGAATTTTGTATATTATTTGGAACTTGTCCAGAACAGAGAAGGGCAATCACTTTGGAATTCTTCTATCATCTTCAGTTGTTTGTTTACTCTCTCTCTCTCTCTCTCTCTCTCTCTCTCTCTCTCTCTCTCTCTCTCTCTTTCTTTAAACAAAAAATCCTATATGAGGAAAAAAAAATCTAAAGCAAGAATGACTGCTAGCATTCTAAAACAAGATCCAAACACATTTCAGGATCACCCAGAAAATTTGCACATTGTTTTTGTCCTAATAAATAGCGTTCTTTTGAACCTTTCATGTGTTTGGATCCTATATGAGGGGGCTGGGTGTTGCCAGCAACGCACTTACCGCACTGGCTTTCATCTGAAGCATTGGCACACTGTTGAGTACCATCACAGATCTGATAGGGAAACAGGCACTTGTGACTGCTGTCGTTCTTACACTGGAACATACCCGGCTGTGGGCAGTGATACGACCCTGCAGATGGAAAACAATTTCACATAAGGCTGGGTATCTGACACAACTGCTGCAGCTGGCTTTCCTCTGGGGATGTGACCCAGACTCTCTCGTGCAAAAAGAAAAATCCAGCTTACCGTAAGAAAATAATATACAAAACAATGTCAAGGTCTCTGTAACACATACACACACTAGCACCAGTAAATAATAATTCAAACTCTCCTATGTACTTGAAAGATAGCTGAGAGCACTGAATTCTGTATGACTATGTGAGGTTACGCAAGAGGTTGCTAACATGCAGTATTTCAGGGTCTCGCTTAACGGCATTTGAGAAAATGTTAGAATTAAGGTTTTCGGAACGAGGCAGGAAATGTGACAATACATTTTAAAGCTGTTGATCGCTTTTATACAGCGCTATTCTCCGCTCTACAGCAGACTCACTGCGCTTGCATGTGATTCTATATGAGTGAATAGCTTTTTGTAGCGCGTTTCTGAACATCCACCAAAGTGGTGTACTTACAGCGCTGGCATGGCTGGTGCCACATGAAACTGCCGCCATCTCGGCACATTCTGTGTACACCATACAACATTGCACCATGTCACTTCATGCAAAGCCACATATGTAAGGTGCATGTGTGCTTAGCTGTACCCTGCCACCTGCACTTTCGGCAGAATGACTGGGGTCTTTTATGTGCTACTGCAGTTACAGATAAAATTACTCAAAGAGCTCGTACCACAATCTGAATGTTCGTCCGACTTGTCCAAGCAGTCTTGTCGCCCATCACATTCCCACCAGCGTGGAATGCACTTGGATTCATTCTCACACCTGAACTGAGACCTGAGACCAACCCAATTCCAGAGAGCTTAAAGCCACATTACACACCACAGTCTTGTGTGAATGAAAGGAAACATGACAGGTGAAAAAGGCTTACACACAATTTATTTGTAGATGGTCACAGCAGTAAGAACATGTAAAAAGGGAAGAAGGAATGGGACAGTAACAACAGCAGCGGGGGTGGGGACAAGAGAGAGGGAAGGAAAGATCAAAATAAAAAATAAAAAAGAGGGGTGGGGAGGGGGGGGGAAGAAGTTATATAGCAGTCGTTGTACTTGACGTAGGAACACCAGAGTATTACAGATCTACTTTAAAAGGTGCACAGAAGCAACACTGTTGTCTCTGCATGCAGGGAAAATATTTTTAAACCTCAGCTTGGTACATTTCAAACAGTGTGGTGGGCAGGGATCAGAATGAATCAGGGAGGGGGAAACAGACAGAGTGAGAGAGAAACAGTCTTAAAACAGAGCAAGAGAGAATAAGAGAGTGACAGACAGAAAGGACAGACAGAGACGGGCAGGGATCAGAATGAATCAGGGAGGGGGAAACAGACAGAGTGAGAGAGAAACAGTCTTAAAACAGAGCAAGAGAGAGTAAGACAGTGACAGACAGAAAGGACAGACAGAGACAGAGACCAAAAGCAAAAGTGACACAAGACAAACAATCACAGGATGGAGTGGGAATAGGGTTCAGTCTTAAACAGACAGGCCGACCGACCAACCGACATGCACACACAAACACTAACGAACAACAGCAACACATCAAAAACCGCTGATAACTTACGTGGTGCAGTTGGAGATACAGGAAATTCCGTCATGAGAAAGGTAGAAGTTTTCAGGACAGGAGCACACCCCAACCACAGAGTCAATGGTGTTGGCATCCGTGCCAAGTCTGTGAGGTCGCAGCAGACACAGGTGGGTGCAGCCAATCTCACAGAGTGGTCGCCCATACGCATCCAGAACTACAGGACACAAACAAACACAAACACTCCAAATCAGATCATGATACACACCTGTGCAGTGTAGTGAACATCCATTTTGCCGCAACCTGTTCCCATCCATGCATGATCTCATATGTAACTCTTATCATATACAACCGCAACTGCACAGACATCACTGACGTGACATTCTAACAAAAGGAAACTGAAAAAGTATCCCTCCAAATGATCAGTTTACACTGTCAGAACAAACAACAGGCCATAACCAAGCAGGTGTGATGTGAAACAGCTCCAGTGAGAAAGCTACCAAGGGAAGGTTACACATGAGTGGATTTTCAACTAGAGTGCAGTACCAAAAACCATGACCTGTACTGGACAAAATAAACAAACCTGAAATGAGGCCTGGCATTCTAAGCAAGTCTGGACATTTAGACAGGTTAGAAATAGGCTTGGACCCAGTCTGGACATTTAGACAGGTTACAAATAGACTTGGACCCACAGTCAGTTGTGAGGTTCATGGTGGGGTTGACTGGTTTGTCGGAGGGACCAACAGGGCAGTGGATGGGCACATTCACTGCCACAAAACCAGCTGAATCTAACCTGCAAGCAAGACACAAACTGTTCCACGTTTGCCTTTCGTTCTAACTACATGTTCACAAAGTGCAAAAACTGAGCCTTCAGCAGTGCCAGAACACAGACTGCAGAGTGAAGGCCAAACTTTTCACCTATATCTGTGTCAGAAGCGAAGTGGCCAGGCCTGTGTGACTACCCTCCTCAACACCCATTTCACAACTGTCTCACCTTTGGCCTGCCTCAGCGGGTGCACAACCTGTATGTCCATGGGGCGATGGGGCAGGGTGGTCAGGTTCTTGGTGCTGTTGCCGGAAAACTTGTCTGCGAACATGATGGAGTCCTTCTCCCAGTCGGTCCAGTACAAGTGGCTTTCAAAAGTGGTCATGGCAAACACGTGCGGCACCAGGAAGCTGTGACTTATGACCGTGCGCCGCCGACTGCCATCGATTCCTGCCATGCCAATGTAATCCAGGTTGCCATCCGCCCAGAAAATTGTGCTGGTGACGTAATCGATGGTCAGTGCGTTTGGCCAGGCCATGTTGTCCTGTGAAAGAGAATGGAAGTGAGAGTAGCCTGCAGGAAAGGAAGAGGCTGTTCTTTCACACAAACAGAAAGTGAGAGTAGCCTCCTGAACAGAAAGGTGGCTGTCTTCTCACACAAACAGGAAGTGAGAGTAGCCTACTGGACAGAAAGGTGGCTGTCCTCTCACACAAACAGGAAGTGAGAGTAGCCTACTGGACAGAAAGGAGGCTGTTCTCTCACACAAACAGGAAGTGAGAGTAGCCTACTAAACAGAAAGGGGGCTGTTCTCTCACACAAACAGGAAGTGAGAGTAGCCTACTGGACAAAAAGGAGACTTCTCTCACACAAACAGGAAGTGAGAGTAGCCTACTGGACAGAAAGGAGGCTGTTCTCTCACACAAACAGGAAGTGAGAGTAGCCTACTGGACAAAAAGGAGACCTCTCACACAAACAGGAAGTGAGAGTAGCCTACTGGACAGAAAGGAGGCTGTTCTCTCACACAAACAGGAAGTGAGAGTAGCCTACTGGACAGAAAGGAGGCTGTCCTCTCACACAAACAGGAAGTGAGAGTAGCCTACTGGACAGAAAGGAGACCGTCCTCTCACACAAATAGGAAGTGAGAGTAGCCTACTGGACAGAAAGGAGACCGTCCTCTCACACAAACAGGAAGTGAGAGTAGCCTACTGGACAGAAAGGAGGCTGTCCTCTCACACAAACAGGAAGTGAGAGCAGCCTACTGGAAAGAAAGAAGGAGGCTGTCCTGACACACAAAAGGGGAAAGCACAGCAGCCTGCAGCAAGAAGCTCTACTGGTGCCAGCTTTTTCACCCAGCGCAGGTCAGATCAACTGCTGTGTCAGGAGCCTTTGACTACTTTTTAAAACTTTTTCTGGAACTGAGTTTTCACTAAACTTCAGTCAGAAACTTTGCAACACTGCATCCAACAACAATGCCTCTTCTCAGAAGAGTTTGAATGCCTCTCTTGAACAAAACAAAAATGAATGGACTGTCACCTCATAAGACCCATTACAGTTGTTATCATTTGTTCTCAAAATAAACACTGCCACCACACAAATGTACGTAACTTCAACTGTGCAACACCCGACACACACCGAGGAGACACCCTGAGGGTGTGGACCAGGTTTTTACCTGCAGGATAACCTTTCGCACAGAGCCGTCCATGTACATGCTGCCGATGTGGGGCGTGTCTCCCCAGTCTGTGTAGAAGAGCAATCCTTTCTGAGGGAACACCTCCAACCCTCTTGGCTCCTGAAAACAAACCAATGATGATAACTAACACAGTGGAGAACCCGCTGAAAGGTCCCGACCACCCTGCTGTGACACCACCTCCCTGTCAAGTCCACTGTGTTGCTGAAAAACAAAAACAACTTTTTCCTTCATTTTTTTTCCATGTCAGTGCATTCCTGACTGAGAATCAGCCCTCTTTTACCACCCCTTTAACCACACTCTCAGCATCACTTTCCGACACCTTCTTCCAAACTCTGCCAGAACTGGTTATGCCACTAAGTTCTGCAAGTCATAACTTTTTAAATACAAAAATCTGAAACAGAATGACAAACGGGATTTCCCCCAAAATGTGCATACTGTGTGTCTGTGTCAAAATAAATAAGCAATCATTTGAACCTTTTTGTGTTTGGATCTTTTTTTAAATACACCCAAACCCCAAACTCATGGATAAAAGAGGTTTGGGTCAATGTTGCACTGCCATGCCCACTCTTAAGTACTAAATGTTTATTGTAATACCTTGAAGAGTTTTTAAAAAAGAAAAGAAAGAAAACAAAACAAAAAGTGTGCCACACCTAGGGCACATCACATTAAAAACAAAACCACCACAACACACACCAAACTGTATCACATCAAAAAACAAACAAACCCCCCCCCCAAAAAAACGGAAACCCACAGGTAGCACCAGAGGATAACTGTACTGTGTGTGTGTGTGTGTGTGTGTGTGTGTGTGTGTGTGTGTGTGTGATTTTCTGTAAAATACTTTGTGTAAATTGTTTTGGTAGCTAGGACTGTGCTCTATGTGTGTATAGAATATTGTATTTAGGTTAATATTGTATTTAGGTTAATATGTATCATGTGAGTGCTCAAGGCGTTGATAAGCACATGATAAATATTCATTATTATAATTATTATAATAATCAGGGCAAGGAAGACCCCAAGCCTGTCCACCAACCTGAAGCCCCTCCCGCAGCAACACCAGCCTGTTGGAGCCGTCCAGGCGAGACACCTCAATGGTGTCCGTCGTCTTGTCACACCAGTACAGGTTCCGCCCAACCCAATCCACAGCCAGTCCGTCTGGGTTGCGCACTGTGGTACTATGCAGCACTTCTGCCTGCAGCACACAGTGAGAAACGGACATGCCGGAGTGAAGGGAAATTACTTGAGCAGATAAACTGGTGGGAAAAGCAAACCCCAAAAGCACAAGTGGCTCGCTTCTCCGAAGACCTGAAGTGTTGAGGAGCTTGAGACACTATCTGCAGGGACAAAGCCAAGGACATCAACCACTGATCACCTGGAGGAGAGAGGTGTGGGGAAAGAGGAAGTGAAAGGACAAGAGAAAGAGGAAGTGCTAATCAATCTCCCTTGGAAGGACAAGAGAAAGAGGAAGTGCTAGACAATCTCCCTTGAAAGGACAAGAGAAAGTGGAAGCGCTAGACAATCTTCCTTGAAAGGACAAGAGAGGGCCATCATCAATCAGACAAACACTGGAACTGTTTCAAAGGAGACGTTGGGGAAACTGCTGAAAGATGGGACATATGGGCTTTTCCGAGCACATATAGATACCATCTTGAACTGAAATGAACTGAATGGAGAGAAACAGAACTTGATAAGTTACACTGCATTCAGTCAAGGTTGTCATATGTATGTGAAATGATAATGGATGGCTATGAAGTGATTTAGTATGTGGGGAAAAAGCTTCAGGAAAAGAAACATGAACAAGCATGTGAAAGAATGACGGCAGAGGATGTATGCATGTTATATGAACAAATGCCCCACAACGATGTGCTTGGCAAATTGTGAAGAGAAAAAACAGTAACAAAGACAAGAGAGAAAACAAAAGAACTTGACACACACTTGATATTTAACACCTATTCCACCGTGGAGGGCAACTGTGGGTGAAATACAGGCCATGAAATCAGAAGTCTGACTCAGTGTTTGCACCACTTTGCACTTGGAGAGATGCAGACCAAAATAAAGTCTGAAGAACTGAGAAGGCAAAAATGAGATGAGGCAGAATAAATTTCTGGCAGTTGGATAAGCAAGCAAAGCTATATTCTGACCACTGCAGTCTAAACAGTACGGGTCTTTGATAGAGCCCTCTGGATTCCCAGCAATTCGGCAATGACCTCAATCTCTTTATCTACAGTACCCCACTGTGAGAAAAAAGAAGAGAGAAATAAAGAAATCACAGATATAGAACAATATTCTTAACAACAACAAAAACAGTAAAAAAAAAAGGGTGAATTTTCTTCTTCTTATTATTATTACTCTGCCAAATGGACAGCCACAAGCTGTCTTCAGAGAATGTATCTTCATTTCTGGAAGGTTGATGCTGCTAGTGCTATGCAAGGAATTTATTATGGCTGAACAGTCCCCACATAACCATGTGGCACATAACAACCTATTAATCTAGCCTTGGTGTTCTTGCTGGTGTCACTGTGCTGTGACACCAAGCTATGTTGGCTAAATGTCAATTAAAAGATAACACCCTCTTCACACTATACTTGTGTGAAAGGGAAATGGTGACAGCTGGTCTACTGCGCTGAATCAACAAAGAATACTTTTTTCATGATATACTATTCATGTATGACAATACACAGTGCAGCTCACACACACACACACACACACACACACACACACACACACACACACACACACACACACACACACAAAGTGCTGTCATCAGTGCCATATTTTATACGATATAATAATGGGGTTTTAGAGTCCCCTTTCTCAACTGAGCCCAGGGCACACACAACAAACAAAAAACAAACATGAGTAGGCTACATTGACAGATGTCAAATCACCATCAGCACCCTCAACATCATCACCACAACCACCACCACAACCACCACCACAACCACCATCAGTACCACCACCATAATGACAACGCCACCACCGATGGATGGACAGACCTTGGCTGTAGTGTCGTTGAGAGGCTTGCGACTGGGAGGCTATATTGACAGATCCCACATTACCATCAGCACTCTCAACAACGTCACCACCACAACTGCCACCACCATCCACCACCACCATCAGTACCACCATGATGACGCCACCACCGATGGATGGACAGACCTCGGCTGTAGTGTCGTTGAGAGGCTTGCGACTGATGGAGGAGGAGGTGAAGGTGATGTCGCTCCAGTAGATGTACTGGTCCTGCCAGTCAAAGTCCACGGCCACAGCATTGGTGGAGTTGGACTTGACCTCGCGGATGGAGCCGGTGGTGATGTTGACCAGGAGGATGTAGTAGCGGTTGGCCACCAGGAGCTTCGGTCTGGGGTCTGGGAGGCAGAGAAAAGGACATGCTCTAACACTGCCGGCTTTACCCTGCCCTGAGGAACAGATGCGTTTATTATTACAGCTGCCCAGTACTAACACACATCCATCTGGTAATTATTGAGGCTGATGCAGAGGCAATATCCACTGGTTCATTGGTTCACGGTCCTCAAATGGCTTGAGAATGTGTGTGTGTGTGAGTGTGCATGGGGGGGGGGGCATGCATGCATGTGTGTCGCATGTGTGTGTGTGGAATAAACACTGAGTCCATTTCAGTAGAGAGGGCAATGTCAGTTCATTCATACTATGCCAGTGCATGCACACCCCCCACCACCACCACCACCACCCCCACATACACACACACACATTCTCATACCATTTGAGGACCACACGCCAAAGGGGCTAAAAGTGGATATTGCTGCATCAGCAACCCAATTTCAGCTGAAAAATATGCAACACCCCAAGCCTACTTCTGTTTTTGTTGGGGACGCTGCAAGTTGTTCAAGATATCTGAAGAAAAACAGTGTTGAATGCTGTGACGCAATGTCCACCAGGACACCAGTCTGACTTCAGTCCAAACGAATGGGCAGAAACTGCTTTTTTCCCTATACAAGTAAACGCTGCTGTCCATAACACCATGCATGTTATAACGCAATGACTGTACACAAGCCTAATTCCTGTTCTAGGTCAACTGATCCTTGCTACAAGTGACCTTGTGCCAAACCCACTGGCAAATAACTGTGACATAAATCTTCAAACTGATGACGGCAGTCACACAAAGAAAAAAGGAACAGTGGTCACGTAATTAAAAAAAACAGAAAAATGTCAGGCAGCGACATTTAATTCTCACTTTCCACAGACTTGCATGAGGACTGGTCCCTTTCCAGAGCGTAGCCTTGAGCACACTTGCACCGGTACCCGCCCTGGTGGTTCTCGCAAAACTGACTGCATGGGTAGTCCGTCTCACACTCGTCTATGTCTGGAGGGAAGAGAAGAGACTGATGCATGCACTTTGTCGAGGAACACAGGCAGGCTACAGCCACATACACTGCCGAGTCACTTCGGCGGTGTTCACCAAAGCCTGTTCTGATTCAGCATATGCAGGACACCGCCTACCGTGCCCCCTGCTGACAGCAATGTTAGCAAAGTCGCAGAGTCAGGCTGAGTTAGCGTCCCTTTCACAGAGCAGGCAGCCACTACGTCCCTCCACCAATCCTCCTATGTGGACACAAGTATAGCATGGGGGGGGGGGCTACAGAAGCTGCAACTTTTTTGATGATAACTGCATGATGATGCTAAGGAGTCCATTTTGGTTTGAGACTAGATGTGAGGGCTGCAAACCACGCTTCCTGTCATAATTATCCCGGTGTTAACCAGGCCGGAGAACTACAGCACCTGCAGTGTTGGTCCGATAATTAGAGCAGCACTCTCACAGACACATGCGTGAAGTGCATGAAGCTCGGTGGTATGGTGCCAGCCTTCTCACTGGACTCACAGCGCTCCCATCTGATCAAGAAAAATGGTTTGCCAGCAACATGAATGGCAAAACACAAGAATCAATACTTGGCATGGCAAAGTTTCTGTTCTTTGCATTGCAGTCAAGGTTAAAAAAGATGAACAATAATTCCTGATGACTTCTGCTATGTCAAAGATTGATTGGATAGTTTCCTTGACATTGGTATATGTATGATGTTTTTAAACACTAAATTGTTATGCGCATGACTGCGAATACGCGTGCCCATTGGAATCCTTTTTTGTCAGTGTGCATTCATGTCAGTGAGTGCTGCGCGCATGTGTGAGTGTGTGTGTGTGTGTGTGTGTGTGTGTGAGTGTGAGCGTGTGTGTGTGTGTGTGTGTGTGTGTGTGTGTGTGTGTGTGTGTGTGAGAGAGAGTGAGCAACCGAGAGAGAGTACGGGTTTTTGAAATATTCTATATGAATGCCTTGAAAATGGACCTCCCCCCATTGAAAAGGGCTATGGCATTATATCAATAAAATCAGTGTCAGTGTCAGTGTCAGCTCTGGGTAGGAGCCGGTCATTCTTCATTTTCAAACACTTGTTGTTTTCTCGGACAGTCTTGTCCTGCGGAGTTTCGCAACCAACATGAGGCTTGGTGCCGCTGGGTGGAATGTTGGGTCTGGCCCTCTTTCTCAGACTCTCTTTGATGTAGACACGGTACCTCCGATCGTTCAATGCTAACAACATTTCAAATGGAACTGAATGGAACTGAATCGGCTCACCAACGCAGGTTCTGTTATTGTTCTTCAGCTGGAAGCCCTTTGGACAGCTGCATTTGTAGCCAATCACCAAGTCAGTACAGTTGTGACTGCAGTGACCATTCCAAGTCTTGCACTCATCAATACCTGCATGAACAAATCACCGAGTGAGTACAGTTCTGACTGAAATGACTATACCACGTCTTGTATTCATCAATACCTGCACAAACCAATCACCAAGTCAGTACAGTTGTGACTGCAGTGACCACTCCATGTCTTGCACTCGTCTATACCTGCATGAAGAAGTTACTGGGTCAGTACAGTTGTGACTGCAGTGACCACTCCATGTCTTGCACTCGTCTATACCTGCATGAAGAAGTTACTGGGTCAGTACAGTTGTGACTGCAGTGACCACTCCATGTCTTGCACTCATCTATACCTGCATGAAGAAGCTACTGGGTCAGTACAGTTGTGAATGAAATGACCATTGCATGTCTTATATTGCACTTGTCAACACCTGCAAGAACAAAACTTAATCACCAAGTCAGTGCAGTTGCGACCGCAGTCACTAACCCATTGTGCATCACACCCCTCTAAACTTATACCCCTTTCCTGACCATACCCCTCTGAACGTAATACCCCTTTCCAGACCATACCCCTCTCAACTAATACCCCTTTCCAGACCATACCCCTCTCAACTAATACCCCTTTTCTGACCATACCCCTCTCAACTAATACCCCATTCCAGACCATACCCCTCTCAACTAATACCCCTTTCCAGACCATACCCCTGTCAACTAATACCCCTTTCCTGACCATACCCCTCTCAACTAATACCCCTTTCCAGACCATACCCCTCTCAACTAATACCCCTTTCCAGACCATACCCCTCTCAACTTATACCCCTTTCCTGACCATACCCCTCTCAACTAATACCCCTTTCCTGACCATACCCCTCTCAACTAATACCCCTTTCCTGACCATACCCCTCTCAACTAATACCTTTCCTGACTATACCCTTCTCAACTAATACCCCTTTCCACACCATACCCCTCTCAACTAATACCTTTCCTGACCACACCCCTCTCAACTAATATCTTTCCTGACCACACCCCTCTCAACTAATACCTTTCCTGACCATACCCCTCTCGACAAATACCCCTCTCGACAAATACCCCTTTCCACACCATACCCTCTCAACAAATACCCCTTTCCATACCATACCCCTCTCAACTAATACCCCTTTCCTGACCATACCCCTCTCAACTAATACCCCTTTCCTGACCATACCCCTCTCAACTAATACCCCTTTCCTGACCATACCCCTCTCAACTAATACCCCTTTCCTGACCATACCCCTCTCATCTAATACCCCTTTCCTGACCATACCCCTCTCAACTAATACCCCATTCCAGACCATACCACTCTCAACTAATACCCCATTCCAGACCATACCCCTCTCAACTAATACCCCTTTCCAGACCATACCCCTCTCAACTAATACCCCTTTCCTGACCATACCCCTCTCAACTAATACCCCTTTCCTGACCATACCCCTCTCAACTAATACCTTTCCTGACTATACCCTTCTCAACTAATACCCCTTTCCACACCATACCCCTCTCAACTAATACCTTTCCTGACCATACCCCTCTCAACTAATACCTCTTTCCAGACCATACACCTCTCAACTTATACCCCTTTCCTGACCATACCCCTCTCAACTAATACCCCTTTCCTGACCATACCCCTCTCAACTAATACCCCTTTCCTGACCATACCCCTCTCAACTAATACCTTTCCTGACTATACCCTTCTCAACTAATACCCCTTTCCACACCATACCCCTCTCAACTAATACCTTTCCTGACCACACCCCTCTCAACTAATACCTTTCCTGACCATACCCCTCTCGACAAATACCCCTCTCAACAAATACCCCTTTCCACACCATACCCTCTCAACAAATACCCCTTTCCATACCATACCCCTCTCAACTAATACCTCTTTCCAGACCATACCCCTCTCAACTTATACCCCTTTCCTGACCATACCCCTCTCAACTAATACCCCTTTCCTGACCATACCCCTCTCAACTAATACCTTTCCTGACCACACCCCTCTCATCTAATACCTTTCCTGACCACACCCCTCTCAACTAATACCTTTCCTGACCACACCCCTCTCAACTAATACCTTTCCTGACCACACCCCTCTCAACTAATACCTTTCCTGACCATACCCCTCTCAACTAATACCTTTCCTGACCATACCCCTCTCGACAAATACCCCTTTCCACACCATACCCTCTCAACAAATACC
>JABMCL010002512.1:750000-785000 GCA_018857735.1 Alviniconcha marisindica | reverse complement strand
CTGAACATCACCAAGAAACATCTGTCATAAAGTTATGTGTGCTTTGCTCTATGCGCCCTACTTGTATGTTCTAACTTCAAACACAGTGATACGCAATGCTACTTTTACACACACACACACCAGACCCCCCCTCCCCCCCCCTCTTTCCCCCCCACACACATGCCTGGCCTGCCTGATCACCCCACTTACATGTAACATGAAACATAATGACCCATATGCAATGCAATTTTACACATATGCATGCAGAAGTGCATGCACACACACACTCTACACCACACACACACACACCATATCTAAAACTACACCATCATAACTGTTCCTACATACATTTTCCAAAGCCACATCTTTTTCTGTTTTTTTTTTTACAGTCCTTCAGCACTGGAAGTTACTGTCAGTAAAATGATTATCAATAGATTACAACACAGCTTCTAAAAAGACCTTAAAATGGGGGAAAGAAAAACGTTTATCATAACTGCACAACTTACTGCAGTTGAGTTCGTCAGAGCCATCAATGCAGTCAGCATCTTTGTCACACCACCAGCGATGAAGGATGCACGTCCCATCGTTACAGCGAAACCCTCCTTGAGGGCACTCCTCTTCTGTAACATAAGTGTGTTTCTGTCATGTGTGTGAAAGGTATGATGCAATCGTTAGATACAAGTGTGTTTCTGTCATGTGTGTGAAAGGTATGATGCAGTCGTTAGATACAAGTGTGTTTCTGTCATGTGTGTGAAAGGTATGATGTAGTCGTTAGATACAAGTGTGTTTCTGTCATGTGTGTGAAAGGTATGATGCAGTTGTTAGATACAAGTGTGTTTCTGTCATGTGTGTGAAAGGTATGATGCAGTCGTTAGATACAAGTGTGTTTCTGTCATGTGTGTCAAATGTATGATGCAGTCGTTAGATACAAATGTGTTTCTGTCATGTGTGAGAAATGTGTGATGCAGTCATTAGGCACAAGTGGGTTTGTTTCTGTCACGTGTGTGAAATGCGTGATGCAGTCGATAGGTACAAGTGTGTTTGTTCTGTCATGTGTGTGTGAAATGTGTGATGCAGTCATTAGGCACAAGTGTGTATGTTTTTGTTGTGTGTGAAATGTGCGATGCAGTCATTAGGCACAAGTGTGTATGTTTTTGTTGTGTGTGAAATGTGCGATGCAGTCATTAGGCACACTTTGGTCCTGCATCTCTAGCTTCATCCATGGACATTGATCAGCTTCCCTTGGCCAGCTGCCTGCCACAGCCCGTGTCCATTCTGCATGAGCCTGGCCCACCCTGATCAACAGCCCGTGTCCATTCTGCATGAGCCTGGCCCACCCTGATCAACAGCCCGTGTCCATTCTGCATGAGCCTGGCCCACCCTGATCAACAGCCCATGTCCATTCTGCATGAGCCTGGCTCACCCTGATCAACAGCCCGTGTCCATTCTGCATGAGCCTGGCCCACCCTGATCAACAGCCCGTGTCCATTCTGCATGAGCCTGGCCCACCCTGATCAACAGCCCGTGTCCATTCTGCATGAGCCTGGCCCACCCTGATCAACAGCCCGTGTCCATTCTGCATGAGCCTGGCTCACCCTGATCAACAGCCCGTGTCCATTCTGCATGAGCCTGGCCCACCCTGATCAACAGCCCGTGTCCATTCTGCATGAGCCTGGCCCACCCTGATCAACAGCCCGTGTCCATTCTGCATGAGCCTGGCTCACCCTGATCAACAGCCCGTGTCCATTCTGCATGAGCCTGGCCCACCCTGATCAACAGCCCGTGTCCATCCCATGATGTGGTTACCAGGCCAGTCTGACAGGCTAAGCATGATGTGGTTGCCAGGCCAGTCTGATAGGCTAACACACCACAGCTGTAACAATCTGCACACTGCTGTGTCTTAATTATGTAAGAAAATGTGCACAGCACTGTGTCTAACTGCCTTCATAAAAAGTATTCAGTATAATTTGTTTGTGTTTTCTGAAATCCAGAAGTTTTTACCAGCACACACACACACACACACACACACACACACACACACACACACACACACACACAGAAAAATGGACTCACCTGTGTAATTGCAGTTCTTCTCATCATTGTTGTCCCAGCAGTCATTGCTATGGTCACAGATCCAGCTGGGGTAGATGCACATGGAGGTGGTGTTGCACGAAATCAAACCTTCGTGCCTCACACCATCTATCTCAAGCTCGGAGCAGTTGAAATCTGCTCACAGACATGTGTTTGGATGACTATATAAAAAGGGTGGGGGAAAAGTAAGACGGGAAAAAACTATCAAGTTTTACCAGGTAGTGCACTTACAATTCAGTCCATAAAAAGATGTTCAATGAAAAAAGGGAATTCAGCTTATATGACATTTATTCAGCCTTAATTATTATTTCTGCTCTCTCTCTCTCTCTCTCTCTCTCTCTCTCTCTCTCTCTCTCTCTCTCTCTCTCTCTCTCTCAAGAGAGAGAGAGAGAGCAGAAAGAATAATTAAGGCTGAATAAATGTCATATAAGCTGAATTCCTATGAAAAGAGAAGAGAGAGAGAGAGAGAGAGAGAGAGAGAGAGAGAGAGAGAGAGGGCTAAAACAGATGACAAAAATGATGGTAAGCATGAAACTTTAGACATACAACAATTAACTATCCACCACTCCTAACAACATCATTTACCCCCCCCCCCCCCCCACCCCAGCCACAAACAAGATAAACCCCCTACTCCCCCCCCCCCCCACCCCAGCCATAACCACTAACCCTACTCCCCTCCCCCCCCCCCCCCACCCCAGCCACAAACAAGATAAACCCTCTACTCCTCCCCCACCCCCACCCCACCCCAGCCACAAACAGATAAACCCCCTACTCCCCCCACCCCACCCCAGCCACCACAGTAACCCCTACTCCTCCCCCCCCCCCCCCCACCCCAGCCACAAACAAGAAACCCCCTACTCCCCCCCCCCCCCACCCCAGCCACAAACAAGATAAACCCCCTACTCCTCCCCCCCCCCCCCCCACACCCCAGCCACAAACAAGATAAACCCCCTACTCCTCCCCCACCCCTTTTCACCCAAGACAATACTCACTGCAGTTCATTTCATCAGAATGATCAATACAGTCACTGTCATGGTCACAGCGCAAATCCTGGCTGATGCACATGCCGTTGGAAACACACCGAAACTCATCATCCCTGCATGGGCAGTTCTCTTCGTCCGTCCCATCCTCGCAATCAAGAATGCGGTCACACACACGGTGCCTCTCAATGCACAGGTTCCTGGTGCCGGAGGAAGCCACTCCATAGCACTGGAAGTAGGGGAGCGGGCACCTGCGAGTGGCTGAGGACAGAGAAAGAGAGAAGGTGACATTACAGCATACGTTTCTGGGTGCTATTCCATAGTGCTGGAAGTAGCCTCTCTGTCCCCGAACCCACCAGTAAGTTGTCGCTGCAGCATTCCACAGCTGAACACTCTGTGGTTCACCTGGCACACGCAACCATACGCTGACAAATGCATTCGGCAAGGTCAGACAACTGCATGTACAACTTTAAAAAACAAAACATAAACAACAACTCTGAAACAGAATGACTGCTAGCTTTCTGAAACAAGATCCAAACACAAAAAGGTTAAAAAGAACGCTTATTATGACACAGTCATAGTAAATAAGCGTTCTTTTGAACCTGTTTGAGTTTGGATCTTAAAAAAGAAAAGAAAAACATCACCCCCACATAGGCAGCCACATGCTGTCTTCTGAGGATTTACCTCCATTTGATTTGTGAAGGGTGGATGCTGTTGAGCAAGAATCTTACCATGGCTCAAAATAGCCGCATGCTGTTTTTGGAGGATTTATCTCCATTTCTGATCGCTCCGATGTAACCGCACTGGTTGACTGGGCGTAAAACACCAACTTACTTACTACTTACTCTCCATTTCTGAATGGCGGATGCTGTTAAGCAAGGAGCTTATCACGGCTGAAAATAGCCCCCCATAACTACACAGGGCATAATAATGTTTGAATGTAGCTTTGGAGTTCCACCCCTTTCCCCACGATTACAAAGCAGGACTTGCATGCAGCAGTAGTCTTGAGAGGATTTATTTCCATTTCTGTAGGGTGGATGCTGTTAAACAAGGAGCTTTAATCATCACAGATGAAAATAGCCCACCATAACAATGCAGGGCATAATAACATTTGAATGCAGCCTTGGTGTTCCACCCCTTTGCTTGTGAGCACAAAGCAGGACTTACAGCAGTAGTCGATGCCCTCGTCACTGGCATCCTTGCAGTCAGACCGCCCATCGCAGGTCTTGTTAAAGGGAATGCAGCTGTTTCTGTCCCAGCACACAAAGTGGTCATCGGTGCACACCTCTGTCACGGACTTGTCTGATAAGAGAGAAATTGCAGTACAAACACTTAGTGGAAAAATAACAAAGAACAATGATGCATACTCTACACATGCTCACAGGAACCATCCCACCCCACCCCATCCCCTGCCCAAAGAAATACGAACACTGTGGAATTTAAGGTTTGACAGCTTCAAATAAGGGTGTTTGAGACCCTTTGTTTGGTAATGAAATTGCCAAAATGAGCAAAGAATCCACCTAACACTTCTTCCGCTGCCCAACACACATGATTGCACACATGCATGCACACACACACACACACACACACGCACGCATGCATGCACGCACGCACGCACACACACACACACACACACACTCACAAGACACTTCATACAGAGGAACCTCAGATCACACAAATAATGATGGCAATTACCAAATATAGAGAAAAAGAGGGAGAGAGAGAAGAGAATGAGATAAAAATGAAGGCAAGCTGGAAGGTAAGGCTGACCGACAAACAGAGATGACAGACAGGACACTGACAAAGCACACCAGCACAACCCTTGCAGTTTGCTGGTGGCTATAAATAAGAGCAGAGAGAGCTGCACTCACTGATGCACCGCTTTTCATCATCCACAAGCTTGTAGTCCTCCCAACAGGCACACTTGGGCTCCCCTTTCTCAGTCACTGTGCAGAACTGGTCACAGCCAAAGGCGTTCTTGTAGCACGGATCAACTTCACCTGCAAAACATGATGCACGGCATCACACCTGGCTGCTGAGTGGAAGGCATTCTTGCGGAACAGATCAGTTTCCGGAGGGAACAGGTAGGACACACAGTCTCAGAACAGGTTACAGCCAACTGACACAATCTCTATACAGGTAGGACACACAGTCTCAGAACAGGTTACAGCCAACTGACACAATCTCTACATAGGCAGGACACACAATCTCAGAACAGGTTACAGCCAACTGACGCACAATCTCAGAACTGGTTACAGCCAATTGGGCACACAATCTCAGACCAGGTTACAGCCAAGTGGACACACAGTCCCAGAACTGGTTATAGCCAAGTGGATACACAATCTCAGAACTGGTTACAGCCAAGTGGACACACAATCTCAGAACTGGTTACAGCCAACTGATACACAATCTCAGAGCTGGTTACAGCCAATTGGACACACAATCTCAGTACTGGTTACAGCCATTTGTTCAAAAAGTTGAAAGCAACCCCCACACCCATCACAAAGGATGCACGCCCACAACAAAACCAAAAAAAGGCAGTTCCACACATGTTTGTAATTGACAGCAACATGTCAAAACCATGCCCAAAGTTTAAACCGCAATAATTTAGCATGTTGCATACATGAGGTATATTGGGCAGCAAAAACCCAAAGCAGAAATTTCACCTGTTAATAAAAATAATTAAAAAAATCAATCTCCACTCACAGCTTGCGGATTCTGCAGAAATGGCCACGATGCCCATGGGTTGTCGCTCAATGTCTTTGCGCAGCGGAATGATCCCAGAGCCATCGTACTTGTTGGCCCGCAGCACTGCTCGCAGCAGCCAGTCTGTCCAGTAGAGGTAGTCACCGTGCACAGCCAGGCTGAAGCTGTGCTGCGTTGTGGACTCCACAATTACCTGGACACACATTGTCAAGCTACGCTGTACAGAAGCTAAGGGAAACTGTGCTGTGTGATAGACTCCACAATTACCTGGACACACATTGTCAAGCTACGCTGTACAGAAGCTAAGGGAAACTGTGCTGTGTGATAGACTCCACAATTACCTGGACACACATTGTCAAGCTACGCTGTACAGAAGCTAAGGGAAACTGTGCTGTGTGATAGACTCCACAATTACCTGGACACACAATGTCAAGCTACGCTGTACAGAAGCTAAGGGAAACTGTGCTGTGTGATAGACTCCACAATTACCTGGACACACAATGTCAAGCTACGCTGTACAGAAGCTAAGGGAAACTGTGCTGTGTGATAGACTCCACAATTACCTGGACACACAATGTCAAGCTACGCTGTACAGAAGCTAAGGGAAACTGTGCTGTGTGATAGACTCCACAATTACCTGGACACACATTGTCAAGCTACGCTGTACAGAAGTTAAGGGAAACTGTGCTGTGTGATAGACTCCACAATTACCTGGACACACATTGTCAAGCTACGCTGTACAGAAGCTAAGGGAAACTGTGCTGTGTGATAGACTCCACAATTACCTGGACACACAATGTCAAGCTACGCTGTACAGAAGCTAAGGGAAACTGTGCTGTGTGATAGACTCCACAATTACCTGGACACACAGTGGGACACAATGTCAAGCTAAGCTGTACAGAAGCTAAAAGAAACTGTCAAAATTCTGAAACAAGAATGACTGCTGGCATTCTAAAACAAGATCCAAATGTATAAAAGGTTCAAAAGAACACTATTTATTGGGACAAAACAAAACCAGTAAATATTTGGAGTAATCCTCTTTGCCAAGCTACAAAATGACACTTAAACTACAGGTAAATGGTGAAAAATGATGAAAAATAAAGTGAAAAGCTAAACACGCATGTTACACGTCACTGTCATACCTACATTCTTCCAAGCGCTGGACAGGAAGACAACATAGCTCAACCAAACACAGATAAGTGATTGATCTTTTCTCTTAAATTGTCATTGTTTTTGACCTTTTAGCTGTTGTTTAAGTGTCATTTTGTAGCTTGACAAAGGGGATTACCCCGAACATTTGCTGGTTTTGTCTTGTGTTAATAAATAACGTTCTTTTGAACCTTTTACGTGTTTGGATCCGACAAAAACTGCGCTGCATGGTGGACTCACAATCACCTGGACACACAGGGGCAGAATGTCAAGCTACACTGCAAACTCCAAGCACTGGTTTACGACATCCTTCCTTCAACCACTGCCGTATTTATAGTTACGTCATAGGGTCCAGAAAACTGTCAGCTAACAAGCAGGTTTTTTTGTTGGTGCTCAAACAATAGTAAGGTTGTTACAAACAACTCAAATTATATCCGACATCTTTTTTATAACTGACCATGCTGCTTACGCCAGCTCAAATAAAACCCAAATCATTTGAATCGAGAGAGAACTCTTTTTTTACCCGGGGTGGATGCGCCTCATGTTTACGTACATGCTTGGGCGCTAGGTTGCTTCCACAGTCTTATCAGTATCCGAAACCTTTCGGAGGGTGCTGACCGCATCAGTGGACAGCAGCGTGGAGATAAAGAGTGGCGGAACTAAATCTGGCAGAGTTTGGAGGAAGGTGCCGGAAAGCGACGCTCGGAGTGTGGCTACGCTGTACAGAATAAGCTACGGCAAACTGTGCTGTGTGACGGCCTCAACAATCACCTGGACACACGGGGCAGGGCAAAGCGTGGACAGAACATCAAGCTCTGTTGTGCAGACACTAAGGAAGCTGCCTGTGGGCACAAAGGTAAGGACGTCAAACAGCTACCACCTGGTGCGCAGAGCACTGGCCACTGTCTGCTAGCGCAAAGCCAAGGGCATCCCCTGCCATTCACTGGGAGGAGAGAGTAGGAGACGAAGCACAGGGCGTGGGCATTTTATCGTCAGAGAATACTTTCTGCATGATATACGCAAGAGTGCAGATTAATGGCTTTCTCAGAAGGGCGGGTAATCAAATCAGTCTTTTTGAGTTTGCAACAGCCTTCAAATGGCCAGGGCAGTGTTTTAATATGCACACAGGCATGCATGCACATGCACACAATACACACATTATGCACAAAAAAAGGATTAAAATGATCAATCTGTACGCAGTACTCACCACTCGCTCAGATCCATCATAGTTGATACGTTCAATCTTGTCCAGTCGGGCATCAGACCAGTACAACTTTTGGGCTTTGTAGTCAATGGCCAGTCCGTTGGGGGTGCGAATATTGTCTGTGATGATTGACTCGGCCTTGTGACCATTGTACATAGCAGTTTGAATGGCCGGCCGGCTGGGATTCCAGTTGGTCCAAAAGATGCGCCTTTCAATCAAATGAACATTTGGATGAGTTTTAATAATTGAGAGAGACAGACAGACACGAAGAAAAAGGTAGAAATTCAAATAAGGAGGGCTGAGATACATATTTACACAGCACTTTGTATTGTAACTTTTGCATGATTTTACAGACTAATAAATTCAAGATACTACCATGGTTGATAGAATATAAAGTTAAAAATCAATTTTTTAGACAGTTTTAGACAGCTGCAAAATGTAGATAATTCTAATTCTTAGAACTAGAATCCTGAAACATCAGTCATATGAACAAAACTATAAAATAATACTTGCCAAGTCAATGAACAGCCACACCAACACACACTCTCCCTTCTCTTTCACACACACACACACACACACACACACACACACACACACACACACACACACACACACTCTCTCTCTCCTTTTCACACACACACACACACACACCAGCGCACATACACACCCACCACCACTAGCACAGACAACACACAGACATACACACACACACACACACACACACACACTCATGCACACACACACACACACACACACACACACACACACACACACACACCAGTACACATACGCACACACACACCCACACCCACACCCAACCAGTACACATACGCACCCACCCACCCACCCACACCCACACACACACAGAGTGCACTGACTGTATGCAGGGGTTGATGACGATGGCCCTGGGGTGGTCGTTCTTGCCGAGCTGGATGAGGATGTCCCGGTGCGGCTCCTCGTCCTGGATGTGGGTGGACTGGGGGCTGAAGTCCAGGCGGTTGATGGACGAGTTGGTGTAGCTGGTGAAGAACAGCTGCTGGTTCTTGGAGTCATAGGCCAGGCCTTCCGCAGAACCCACATCTGGTGGGTAGGGGGGAAGAAAAAAAGACCAACGATGATGATGATGGTGGTGGTCAAGATCAACAACAATGGTAACGGCAGTGGTCAGTTCAGTTCATATCTCTTGTCCCGCTGCAATCAGCTTTTGAAGTCACAGCTGAGGCCTCTGCAAAGTTCATGTCAGGCAAGGAAGATGGACAGCAACGAAGATGGTTGTCAAAACTCCTATCCCATATGCCGTGATGAGCAAGTCTTAGAGTTAGGCCAGGCACATAGCCTTGGTTCAGTGACAGAACAAACCCAGTAACATACTACTAATGATGACGATGCTGTCAATTTATGGCCTATATCAGGTCACACACATAGCCTTGGTCCAGTGACAGAACAAACCCAGTAATCTGCTACTAATGATGACGATGCTGTCAATTTATGGCCTATATCTGGATTATCTGTATAGCTTGAGGTTTTTCTTTGCCAAATACTTAAGGGTGTAGTCTCCATCCGAGTATCATGATCACAGACATAATAAAACCATGGAAAACTCACTGGCACAAATGCACTGATAATCGGTGTTGTTGAAGAAGACGCTGTAAATGTCCCCACGCTGGATGTCGCTAAAAAACAGACGTTTGGTGTCCAGGTCAAAGCTCAGACCTATCACATTCTGCATTTTCTCGGCATCTTTGGGCTTGATGGGTTCTTTGGGGGGGTTGAGGTTCGTCAAGTTGTCCGACAGAAGGATGCTCTCAATGGACGTGACTTTGGAGAACAGCAGGAAGGATTCATACTCTGAAAGAAAAACAAATAATAAATCAACAACAACAAAAACTGCAACAACATAAAAACAACGACACAGAGCTGAACTAAACTCTCAGTTGAAAACATGCACAGTGACGACTAACAATAAAAATGAGGAGGAGGAAAAAAATGGGACAGAATACAGCACAAACATCCAACCGCTTCCAACTAATACTGAAAAGAAAGGTGACAAATAACAGCACCTGAAGAATGACGTCGGCTAAGTAACAAAATGCAAGGACTCCTGGATGGCTGATGTTCAAAATCAGAAGTGCAATATCGCATTCTCTTCCTGCTAATATGTTGACAATTATTTGTGGAAAGGATCAAATTTTGTCAAGCTGGAACGTCCACCCTTTAACACAGAAATGCATTGCAATGTAGTAAAAAATGGGAACATACATTTGTAATTTAAATGTATATAAAAACAACAACTCATATTGACATATTCACATATACACACACACAACCCCACTTCACCCCACCCCCCCTCCCCCCTTTCCCATTTGTCCCACCTCCTTACCTTCACAGTTAAAGCCATCAGCAGCCATTTTTCCATGTGAGCAGGCACAGGTGATTCTGTCATCGCCACGATACAGACACAGTTCTGCACAGCCCCCGTTGTTCACAGCACACTTGTTGCTACCTGCAGTCAAAACAGTCTGCCTTACTCATACCTGTTGCAGGTGGAGAGTGGAGGGGGGGGGGGGGTGGGGGTTGTCAGTGAAGAAGACAATCTGCCTTATTCATACCTGCTGCAGGTGGAGAATGGAGGAGGGGGGGTATCAGTGAAGAAGACAATCTGCCTTACTCATACCTGTTGCAGGTGGAGAGTGGAGGGTGTCAGTGAAGAAGACAATCTGCCTTACTCATACCTTGCAGGTGGAGAGATGGAGGAGGGGGGGGGTATCAGTGAAGAAGACAATCTGCCTTACTCATACCTGTTGCAGGTGGAGTGGAGGGTGGGGGGGGGGTAGTGAAGAAGACAATCTGCCTTACTCATACCTGTTGCAGGTGGAGAGTGGAGGGAGGGAGGGGGTTGTCAAAGAGAAGACAGTCTGCCTTACTCATACCTGTTGCAGGTGAGAGTGGAGGGTGAGGGGGGGGAGGGGAGGGTTGTCAGTGAAGAAGACAATCTGCCTTACTCATACCTGTTGCAGGTGGAGATGGAGGGAGGGGTGGGGGTGGGGGTTATCAGTGAAGAAGACAATCTGCCTTACCCATACCTGTTGCAGGTGGAGAGTAGAAGGGGGGGGGGGGGTATCAGTGAAGAAGACAATCTGCCTTACTCATACCTGTTGCAGGTGGAGAGTGGAGGGGAGGGGGTGGGGGGTTATCAGTGAAGAAGACAATCTGCCTTACTCATACCTGGAGGGGGGGGGGTTCAGTGAGAAGACAATCTGCCTTACCAATGTGCAGGGGGGGAGGGGTGGGGTTATCAGTGAAGAAGACAATCTGCCTTACCTGTTGCAGGTGGAGAGAGGAGGGGGGGGGGGGGTGTCAGTGAAGAAGACAATCTGCCTTACCTGTTGCAGGTGGAGAGAGGAGGGGGTTGGGCAGTGGGTGTTTGTCAGTGAAGAAGACAATCTGCCTTACTGATGCCTGTTGCAGGCGGAGAGTGGGGGGTGGGGGGGAGGGGACTGGGGGGGGTTGTGAGTGAAAAAGACAGTCTGCCTTACTGATATTCAGGTGAAAAATGGAGGGGTGGGAGGGAGGGGGTGAATGATAGAGACAATCAATATGCCTCACTGATGCCCCTTGCAGATGGAAAGTGGGGCTGTGAGCAAAAAGCATCACCTGATTACACAGCCCTGATAATCTTACCATTACAATTAATGCTATACCTGAAACCATCCAATTTTGCTGACTGCTCTCTCTAAAGAGCAAGGGTCACACCAGGGCACACCAGGGTCACATTATTTCTGGTCTGTGTCATGGGGGTATAAATTCTTCAAACTTAAGGTACTACTTGTCAATGCACTGCGCACCTGTCTGTCTGTTGGAGAGGAACACCTTGATGTCCAGCAGGTTGGAAACATTGGACTTGAGCACCGTGACGCCAGATCCATCATTTTTGTTTGCCCTCTTGATGGAGCCCCCCTGCCATGTCCTGCAAACAGCCACAGACGCAACTGACTCAGTGATTCTGAATACTCAGTGCCCAAGATGTCAGTGACTCAGTGATTCTGAATAATCAATGCCCAAGATGTAAGTGACTCAGTGATTCTGAATAATCAATGCCCAAGATGTAAGTGACTCAGTGATTCTGAATAATCAATGCCACAGATGCAACTGACTCAGTGATTCTGAATACTCAATGCCACAGATGCGACTGACTCAGTGATTCTGAATACTCAATGCCACAGACGCAACTGACTCAGTGATTCTGAATACTCTATGCCACAGATGCAACTGACTCAGTGATTCTGAATACTCAATGCCACAGACGCAACTGACTCCGTGATTCTGAATACTCAATGCCACAGATGCAACTGACTCCGTGATTCTGAATGCTCAATGCCACAGACGCAACTGACTCCGTGATTCTGAATACTCAATGCCTCAGACGCAACTGACTCAGTGACTCTGAATGCTCAATGCCACAGACGCAACTGACTCAGTGATTCTGAATACTCAATGCCACAGACTCCTCAGAAGATGGCACGTGGCTGCGCATTTGGCCGGGTAATAAAAACAAGTCATACACCTGCAATCCTCTCACATTATGGAATGCATTTAATGCATTTATCAATGGACAATTGCATATGTACTGGGTGACCCTCATAGTGTTCACCTCAGAAACACTGCAACAACAACAACAACAACAACAACAACCACAGAAGGCTTGTGTACAAAACAATACTGCATCACAGCACCATGGTGACGTTGATCGCTGTTATATAGTGCTATTCTCCGCTCTCGAGCAGACGCACTGCGCTCTTGTTGCATGATCATCAGAATGCTGACTGCGGCCACTTTTCACAGGGCCAGAATGGAAGCAATACACAAAGAACTTACGAGTCAGCCCAGTAGACGTAGTCGCCATGCACATCCACCGACTGACAGTCCGTCAGATTGGTGCTGATGATGACCTTACGCTCCATGGACGAAATGTTCACTCGTTCTATCAAGTTCAGCCTGTTGTCGCACCAATACAGCATGTTCTCCTCGTAGTCGATGGCAAGCCCGTAAGGTGCCTTGATGCTCTGGTTTTTGAGCCGAAGTTCTCCGGTGCGGCCACTGGGTTTCGGATCTGAGGTTGCCACGGGAGAGACAAAATCCATCCGCTCGGAGCCATCCAGGCGTGTTCGCACAATCCTTGGTGAGGAGCCCCAGTCACTGAAGAAGAGGTAGCTGAAAGGAGAAACCAAAGTGCAGTGTGCATGGAAGCGCAGACTGAAATTCGGCAGCAGACAGCCGCAGTTCTCAGCAGCACTGCAGTCTTCTAGGAATGAAAAACAGCAACGACAGGTAAAAAGTGGGACTTTTCCAATGGGTTTAAGACATCTTGCACTCACTACTGCAACAAACAAAAAAACATAACTGACTTAAAAAGAAAAAGAAATCCAATTGGCTTAAATGCATGTCAGAGAAGCCTAACAAAAAGGCATGAATCACATCAGACCGCAATGAGCCAGAACAAACCAAAAACAAAGAAAAAAAAGAAAAAGAAATCCAAGTAATGACCCAGATCACGTCTATCGATAATTATGTGGTCTCAGCAGCTGCGATGGTTTGCAGGCTTGCCAACAATGCCATCAGTCAACCTGCGACTTCTATGACTACAATCTCACCAGGACACATCTATAGGTTTTTGTGTTTGTGTTTGTTTGCTGCATCAGAGTTGCTTCTCCTGTTAAATCCTGGTTTGGTACTCACCCCTGCGTTGGGTGCACTGCGATCGAACGGGGCTTCTCCATGTCATCATGGATGACAACAAAGCGACTGCTGCCATTCAGTTTGGCCACCTGGATGACGTCATGGCCACGGTCCGTCCAGTAGATGTTGCCTGGCAGGTAAAATCAACAACAAAAAAGGATTAATGAGTGCTTGAAAGATGTCACTTAAACACAACAGCAAAGACCTAAATTGCCTTTGGAAACTCTCACCTAGCATGCAAGTAAATACAAGGTACATAAACTTCACCACAGGTACATCCTCTAAAGGTACTCCACCAAAAGTACACTCTCTAAAGGTACTCCACCAAAGGTACATCTTCAGACAGTACATTTTCTTTACCTTCCTTGGTGTTTTTCACAGAATGTTATTGTTGCCATTATTGTGTGCGCATGTATGTACATGCAAACACTCTACATATGTGTGCTTGTTTTGTGAAGAAAAACAGGAGCAAGTGCCAAACAAAATTAACTTTAAAGAAACTGTTCATTAAAGATGTATACAAACTTTTCTCTAAAAACTCTTCTGACTTTAGAAGAAGAAAAAAGTTAAAATTTACTCATAATTCATACATACAAGCTCTATATCCAGCATTTTCGAACATACACGCCATACAAAGTATTTTTAAAACACTCTCACACCCACCCCCCCCCCCCCCCCCCCCCCCATCCATATAAGCCCCTCCCCCATGCCCCTCTTTTAATGATGCATCTCTCTAAGAGTCTAGCAACATTTAAAAAAATCAAAAAAATCAACCCCATGCAAGCGTGACCTTGAAAAAAGCCAAGGTCATGCACTAGTGACCTTCAAAAAAGCCAAGGTCATGCAAGACCTGTTGCTGTTGGAAACCATGACACAGGGGACTACGCATCTGTTGTGCACGCTACACACCTGCAACCCAGTCCACAGCCACTGACTCCACTCCACTGATGCCACTGCTGATGATGGTCTGGCGCTGGCTGAGGTCGCGCTTGATGCGTGAGATGGTGCGTGCCGTCGTGTCCACCCAGTAGATCAGGTCATCCTCTGTCACACACACCAGCAGACAAGTGACATCTCTACCAAGATCAGCAGACAAGTGACATCTCTAGCAAACATCAGCAGACAAGTGACATTTCTACCAAACATCAGCAGGCAAGTGACATCTCTACCAAACGTCAGCAGACAAAAAAATGTGAAATCTCTACCAAACATCAGCAGACAAGTGACATCTCTGACCAGACAAGTGACATTTCTACCAAAGATCAGCAGACAAGTGACATTTCTACCAAACATCAGCAGGCAAGTGACATCTCTACCAAACATCAGCAGACAAAAAAATGTGAAATCTCTACCAAACATCAGCAGACAAGTGACATCTCTGATCAGACAAGTGACATCTCTACCAAAGATCAGCAGACAAGTGACATTTCTACCAAACATCAGTAGCCAAGTGACATCTCTACCAAACATCAGCAGACAAAAAAGTGACATCTCTACCAAACATCAGCAGACAAGTAACATCTCTGATCATACAAGTGACATCTCTACCAAAGATCAGCAGACAAGTGACATTTCTACCAAACATCAGTAGCCAAGTGACATCTCTACCAAACATCAGCAGACAAAAAAGTGACATCTCTACCAAACATCAGCAGACAAGTAACATCTCTGATCAGACAAGTGACATCTCTACCAAATATCAGCAGACAAGTGACATCTCTATCAAGGATCAGTGGACATGTTAGAAAGCATGTCATCTTCACCTAAGTGTCTGAGAGTAACTGAATAGCTTGCAGCATGTGTGTGTGTGTGTATGTATAATAAAAAATAAAAACTGAAAACAAATGTCCTGCAAAGCAGTTTGCCTTGAAGTTGTGTTCAAGCACATTGTACGACTGTTCTACAATTGCCCCTCAACCAACCAACCAACCAACCAACCAAACCACCAACCAGCAAAAAGAGCAAAGATGAGTAAAGTGACTGACTTGCATAAAAGTCGACGGATGCAGCGAGAGAAATTTTGGAGATGGGGGCCAGAGCCTCCTCCTTCTTGGACGGGTCGAGCGAAATGCCACGGATCTCTGTGTTGGTGGAATACAGCAAGAAGGATGTCACCCCTGAAATTGACAGCATAACTGGCTTGTCAGTATCAACTGAATGTCACTGGTGTCACTGTTGAAATCAAAAGCATAACTGGCTAGTCAATATCAACTGAATGTTGCTGGCGTCACCGCTGAAATCAAAAGCATAACTGGCTTGTCAGTATCAAATGAATGTCGCTGGTGTCACCCTAGAACTCAAAAGTATAACTGGCCGTGTCCACAAAAATAACAAAATTGAAATGAATATTGCTGATGTCACCTAAGAAATCAAAAGTTACAAGGGAAAATGACTGTTGCTGGAATACAGCCATAACAAGGTCATCATAGAAATCAAAAGCAGAATATGTTGACACAAGGTAAATGTTTGTGATGCACTGCAGGGGAAAAGTCACAACCAATATCAAATGGTGCACAATAAAATTCCTCATTTTTACGAGCAGGTGGCTTTTAAATCTCAATAGCCAGCATATCAACCAACCACCAATCTGTCCAGCAACCATGGATCAATATCTGCTGCAGCTGTTCACAAACTGACTGATAATCCAACAAACCGGCGCACACTTTCTGTTGGCACTTAGTTCTTGGTAACTACATATTTCTGCTGAGACTTTCCACTTCACTTCTATTGGACTTTCCGATCCAAAATGGATCAACATATGCTTTAGCTGTTCGCAAACTGACTTTGATAATCCAACAAACCGTACACTTTCTGTTCACATTTACCTCCTGGTAACTACAGATTTCTGCTGGAGACTTTCCACTTCACATTTCTTTCGGACTTTCCAGTCCAAAATATATCAAAATATGCTTCTGCTGTTCACAAACTGACTTTGATAATCCAACAAACCGTACATTTTGCACCCTGGTAACTACAGATTTCTGCTGGAGACTTTCCACTTCACTTCTGTTGGACTTTCTGGTCCATTTTGCTCTTACCTCTGCAACTGGTCTCGTCGTCGTTGAGAGTGAAGCCGGCAGTACAGCGACATTGTCGGGTATCTCGGTGGGGCAGGCACAACTGCTGGCACCCGCCATTTTTGTCCGAGCAGCTGTTGGAGCCTGCAAGGGGTGTGGAGCAAACACACAGCTTCAGTTTCAACCTCTCACTTTCCCTCTTATCTCTAATACCCAACATGTTACCATGATCATGTCTGGACTGAATGGTTAACAGCTCTGTACAAGTACTTGACTGTAATCCTAGAGGCGCCCACTTTCCCTCTCTTCTCATCACGGTCATACACATCTGACTCCACTCATGAAACTGCAATGCCGCAAACAGTCTGCAATTCCATGCTATTTCTTTGCAGCACACCAAGGCAGTAAAAGTTACACCTAATGGCTTTTCTGTGTTCAAATAGGCCTGATTTCAGACACTCAAGTACCTCATGCCTCAAAGCAATTTACCCCCCCCCCCCCCCCCCCCCCCCATCAGTTAAACAGCAGCCACTCTTCCTAGAACTCGCCTTTTCACATTTCAATGACTGCACACTGTCCCCACCCTGCTCAGTCCCTGCCAACAACCCTGACATGACAACCTGATACACCCTACCCCATCACATCCCCTGACCCAACCCGCTCAGTTTCCCAGGTAGGCTTCTCTGCTAAAAGCAGTTCTGACTGAAGGTGTCCACGGGGCTACATGGGCCAAGAGGCAGCAACCCAGTGGGGTCCAGGTGCAGCAAAACCCAACCCATGAAACATCTTCATTCTGAGCTATTCGAGTCCAAAGCCCCCCCCCCTCTCTCTCTGTCTCTCTCTCCCTCTCTCTCTCTGTCTCTCTCCCTCTCTGTCTCTCTCTCTCGCTCCCTCTCTCTATCTCCCTCTCTCTCTCTCTCTCTCCCTCTCTCTCTCTCTCCCTCTCTCTCTCTCTCTTTCCCTCTCTCTATCTCCCTCTCTCTCTCTCTCTCCCTCTCTCTCAATCTCCCTCTCTCTCCCTCTCTCTCTATCTCCCTCTCTCTCTGTGTGTCTCTCCTCAACTGGAAGTATTTCATGTAAAATCACTGAAATTTACATTCTGAACATAGGAAACATCTTTTGAGCTAATTGTGATATTCCAAATCCCAGCCAGACTGTGCACTGACAACAGTTCACAAGGCTGTTATTACTAAATTTGGCCGATTTCCAAGGGGCTTCAAAGATTTCCATACAAATGCAGAGGTGATTTCCTCAAATGGACCACTACACAGGCAACACGCTCATGTGTCCCTCTTCAAACTCCATTCACTCCCAAATCATCTTTAAAAAAAATTCCAAACAGCTTTGTTCACAATCATAGCAGACTGTCATGCCTGATTTCTCTCTGTCCTCAGTCACATCCACAGTGGACTGTCATGCTTGATTTCTTTCTGTTCACAATCACAGCAGACTGTCATGCATGCTTTCTTTCTGTTCACAATCACAGTGGACTGTCATGCCTGATTTCTTTCTGTTAACAACCACAGCAGACTGTCATGCCTGATTTCTTTCTGTTTGCAATCACAGTGGACTCTCATGCCCAATTTCTTTCTGTTCACAATCACAGTGGACTGTCATGCCTGATTTCTTTCTTTCTGTTCACAATCACAGTGGACTCTCATGCCTGATTTCTTTCTTTCTGTTCACAATCACAGTGGACTGTCATGCCTGATTTCTTTCTTTCTGTTCACAATCACAGTGGACTGTCATCCTGATTTCTTTCTTTCTGTTCACAATCACAGTGGACTCTCATGCGGGATTTCTTTCTTTCTGTTCACAATCACAGTGGACTGTCATGCCTGATTTCTTTCTGTTAACAACCACAGCAGACTGTCATGCCTGATTTCTTTCTGTTTGCAATCACAGTGGACTCTCATGCCCAATTTCTTTCTGTTCACAATCACAGTGGACTGTCATGCCTGATTTCTTTCTTTCTGTTCACAATCACAGTGGACTCTCATGCCTGATTTCTTTCTTTTGTTCACAATCACAGTGGACTGTCATGCCTGATTTCTTTTTTTCTGTTCACAATCACAGTGGACTGTCATGCCTGATTTCTTTTTTTGTTCACAATCACAGTGGACTGTCATGCTGCTTTCTTTCTGTTCACAATCACAGTGGACTGTCATGCCTGATTTCTTTCTGTTAACAACCACAGCAGACTGTCATGCCTGATTTCTTTCTGTTTGCAATCACAGTGGACTCTCATGCCCAATTTCTTTCTGTTCACAATCACAGTGGACTGTCATGCCTGATTTCTTTCTTTCTGTTCACAATCACAGTGGACTCTCATGCCTGATTTCTTTCTTTCTGTTCACAATCACAGTGGACTGTCATGCCTGATTTCTTTCTTTCTGTTCACAATCACAGTGGACTGTCATCCTGATTTCTTTCTTTCTGTTCACAATCACAGTGGACTCTCATGCGGGATTTCTTTCTTTCTGTTCACAATCACAGTGGACTGTCATGCCTGATTTCTTTCTGTTAACAACCACAGCAGACTGTCATGCCTGATTTCTTTCTGTTTGCAATCACAGTGGACTCTCATGCCCAATTTCTTTCTGTTCACAATCACAGTGGACTGTCATGCCTGATTTCTTTCTTTCTGTTCACAATCACAGTGGACTCTCATGCCTGATTTCTTTCTTTCTGTTCACAATCACAGTGGACTGTCATGCCTGATTTCTTTCTTTCTGTTCACAATCACAGTGGACTGTCATCCTGATTTCTTTCTTTCTGTTCACAATCACAGTGGACTCTCATGCGGGATTTCTTTCTTTCTGTTCACAATCACAGTGGACTGTCATGTCTGATTTCTTTCTGTTCACAATCACAGTGGACTGTCATCCTGATTTCTTTCTGTTCACAATCACAGTGGACTGTCATGTCTGATTTCTGTCTGTTCACAATCACAGCAGGCTGTCATGTCTGATTTCTTTCTGTTCACAATCACATCAGGCTGTCATGCCTGGTTTATTTCTGTTCACAATCACAGTGGACTGTCATGTCTGATTTCTTTCTGTTCACAATCACAGCAGGCTATCATGTCTGATTTCTTTCTGTTCACAATCACAGAAGGCTGTCCTGCCTGGTTTATTTCTGTTCACAATCACAGTGGACTGTCATGCCTGATTTTTTAACACAGCACTGTGAAATCACAGCATAGACATGCATCCAGCTATAAATCATCCTTTCCGACACACCTCTCGTCTCCTTAAAAATAAAAATAAATCCACCCCCCTCCTCCACCACCACCCCTCTTGTCCAAGCCATCCTCAAACTCCTCCCAAACTCACCATTCCTCAAAGAGGGATCGTACACCTGCAGGGCCGACACATGCGGCGTATCGGTCCTGAGGTCCTTCCCATGCTTCTTTCCCTGCAGGTTGATGCGCACAATCTTGGTGGAGCTGGAATAGTAGGCCATCTTGCGGTAGATGGTGATGGAGAAGGGGTCGCTGAAGCCCGGCACCTGGTGCTGGGTTGCATTGCAACTGCTGGTGTTGGACAGCGGGCAGAAGAAGACCTTGGGCGTCTTGGTGCGGCTGACCCAGTACAGCCTGTTGCCCTCTATGTCCAGCGTCAGGCCTGAGGGAACACGGAGGGCAGGTGAGGAGGGTACATGTAGGGTGAGCGTTTGGGAACACACACACCACATATCAAAGGGAAATAACATGGGAAACTCAGGAAGAAACATATCAGCATATGTATCTCAAATTTCACCTCATCCCCACCCCTCCCTCCCACTCTTCATCTCACCCCCCTCCCACTCTCCATCTCAACCCCCACCCACCCACCCTGACACATGTCCCAAATTTCACCTCCTCCCATCTACACAGACTTTAGAGTTTCAGGAAAACATTATTTCAATTTTTATCCAAAAGGCATCATTGTAATACTTCATTAGTTTTGTTAACCACAGAAGAATTGAAAATGCAAGGGAGTTTGTGTGTAAGTGTGTGTTTGTGTGTGTGTGTGGTGTTTGTGTTTATGTGTGTGTGTGGTGTTTGTGTGTGTGTGTGTGTGTGTGTGTGTGTGTGTGTGTGTGTGTGTGTGTGTGTGTGTGTGTTTGGTGTTTGTGTGTGTGTGTGTGTGGTGTGTGTGTGTGTGTGTGTGTGTGTGTGTGTGTGTGTGTGTGTGTGTGTGTGTGTGTGAATCAATCTTTTATTTTATGTCTGTTCACATCAAGGTGATACATATAATTATTATTTATACTAATTTTCCCACAGGACTATGAACAATCGATTTGACAATATTAGTGATAACATCAGTATACAAAATATCTCTTACATTGCTGTAAGCATTTAAGTCATATCCATTTTTCTGATATAACTCTGTAGTAACAGGACATTCAAGCAGGCTGTGTTTAACAGATAAGATATTTTTACAAACGCATGTCATATTCTGTGAATATTTAGTGTTCCATGAATTTAAACGTAACTTGTATATTACTCTTGCTAAATATCTAGAACAAGAAGGTATCGCAGATTTACTTTTTTCAATTTGTTTATATACAGTCTTCTTAAGTAGTGAATTAATCTCATGAAATGAAAGTAGTAGGTTATTGGATGATATCTCAGACATGTTTTTTCATTGCACCTTGTTTAGCTAATTTGTCTGATATTTCATTCCAATAAAGACCACAATAATAATCATAATAATAGATCACTTTTGTATAGCGCTATTCTCTGGTGTACCCAAACTCACTGCGCTTTAAAACATTCTCCAACATTTTCTAAGTTTCACAAACATAATACATATAATTATGACAACTAACAATGTATAATATACAAGTACATGTGCCATATGAGAAACAGCAATATATAAAGAAAATGAATCATTATATTACTACCTACCCATAATTCCATCTCTCCCAGTCACCACCCCCACCCCCAACTGACACACACACACACACATACACATGCACACACACACACACACACATGAATATGAAACAGGTAGCAGTTGGCATGTACAAATCAATCAGAAGGCTTGGTGGAAGAAATGCGTTTTTAGGTTAACTTTGAAAGTTGGGAGGGAGGGAGAAGCTCTCAGGTTGTCTGGCAGTGAGTTCTAGACAGTCGGAGCAATGTAACCCAAAGAACGTTCACCAAAGGTTTTCAGGTTTGTTTTGGAATTTTGAGCAGTCTTTCTGTCAAAGAATGAAGGGAGCATGATGGTTGATATGTGCAGAGAGAAGAAGACAGGTATGGCGGAAGAGTGCCATCAAAGTGACGGAAAGCGAATGTTGCGAGCTTATACTTAATGCAGTATTTTACTGGGAGCCAGTGGAGTTCTTTCAAAAGCGGTGTGACATGATCACGCTTCGATTTTTTCAAGATGAGCCGTGCGGCGTTGTTCTGGATCTTTTGTATGCGCGCGATTTGTTCATCGACTACTCCTGCGAACGTAGCATTGCAGTAGTCCAATTTTGACGTGATCATAGACGCAACGAGCTTTTCTATGGAACTGTTAGAGAGGAACGGACGGATAGAGGCAATTCTCCTGAGTGCGAGAAACGTAGTGTGGCAGAGGCTACTGATGTGTTGTTTCATTGACAGTGTCTGGTCAAGATGCACTCCAAGGTACGTAACGGTGGTCTGGAAAGGAATGCATCTTCCATCTATATCTGCAGACTCACAGCTGACTGAACTGATACACACTGACGAACCTACAAGCATCATCTCAGTTTTTTCTGTGTTAAGCTTCAGTTTGTTGCTTTGCATCCATGACAAAGTATCGCTTATACAGGATTGAATGTTGGACTGAGCAGAAGTGAAATCGTTAGGTGGTGCACTGTCGGAGATTTCTGTGTCATCAGCGTACTTGTGATAGTCACAGATGTGACATGCTATGACATCAGACAGGGGTTGTGAATACAGGGTGAATAGTACAGGTCTGAGGACCGATCCCTGAGGAACACCAAAGACAAGGGGTATTGGTGTCCACATCAAACCGTCAACCACAACAGACTGCGTCCTATCACTTAGGTATGACTCGAACCAAGACAGCGCTAATCCCGAGATTCCAAAAGTGCTCTCAAGTCATCTTAATAAGATGGCATGGTCAAGGGTGTCAAAAGCAGCACTCAGATCCAACAGTGCAAGTATTGACACAAGTTTCTCAACAGACTTTGTAAGGAGGCCTTCTAGTACACTCAAAACAGCAGTTTCGGTACTGTGATATTTTCGGTACGCAGACTGTCGAATATCGAGTAAGCTGTTTGCACACAGATGAGACTGCAGTTGAAGAAGAACTACCCTCTCTAGTATCTTCGAAATGAATGGGAGATTTGAGACTGGTCTGAAATTTCTTAAATCATTAGCATCAAGACCCTGTTTCTTCAGTATGGGTGTCACAAAAGCCTGCTTTAATCCAGATGGGACAGTGCCGGTGGACAAAGAAACATTGACAATCCTCGTGACAAGGGGGGCTAGGTCATGCAGACACTGCTTAGTCAGAGTAGTGGGGATGGGGTCAAGGGTGCAACTTTTCGTTGGTGACTGAGAAATGAGTCTACAGATTAGCTCTTCTGTCACAGGTTCAAACATGGACTGAGGCCCGTCGAACTTAAAAAAGGACGATGGGTCATGGGAACAAGAGTCAAGGTCTTCAATGAGACGGTACCCAACAAAACTCAATCCCAATACCCTTGTACATGATACAATGTATTAAATACTTTACTTCATAAAATATATCCCCTCTCATTTTACAGTTCCCGTTTTTCAATGCACACAGAACTGATTGAGTCAACACATCACAAAATTATATATTGCTAACTGAATATTGCATATGCAGTTTAATGCCATTAATATTACATATAACTCAGATGTAAATATGGAAAAACCCTTCCCTAAGTAAAATGATTTTTGCACTTTTAAATCAGGAATAACAAATCCTGCTCCACTGTCTAATGAGTCCCGAACGGAACCCTCAGTAAAAATCTTAATATGATTTTGATATTTATTTTTTAGATGTTCTCTTACTTGTATAGCTAAAATGTTTGTATATTCACTTTTCTTCAAATCAGTATAATCAGTGTCAAATTTGGCGTTTATGTGTTCCCACTGTGGCATTTGAGGTGATGTAGGGAGAACTGGAATTGATTTAATATCTATGTTACATTCGTTAATCAAATCGTTTCTTAAATTTCTGATTGGCTGAATAGATGATATGTTTTGAGCACTTTTGGGATAGTCTTTATTTGAATCTATAAAAAATAAATCTGTTACTGAATTAATGACTGCAAGACTTTTGATAACATTGTTCGGAGAGAGATATCATTCCTGCTTCTGCGTAAGATTTGCTGGTATTTGCACCAGAACACCAATGGCTAATTTAACTGCTTTACTATCGATGCTTTGCAGCTTCTTTAGGAGTGTGTTTGGTGCAGAAAAATATACCTCCTGACCATAAATCAATTTCGATCTCACTAAAGATACTGATAAATGTAATAATGTTTTTGTGTCCCAACTCCAAGACTGTGTACTATTTTTTTAAGAAAATTCAGTCGTTTTCTGGCTTTATTTATTACATTTTCAATGTGTAGCCTCCAGTTCAGCTTAGTAGTTATATACACACCCCAAAACTTTGTATTCTGTTTGTAATTTAATAACTGACCATCTAGTTTTATTTGAGGTAAGCTTTTTGGGTTTTCTCCATTATTAAAAAGCATTAAACACGTCTTCTACCATGATAATTCAAAACCGTTATCCTTCATGTAAGCAGTTAGTTTATTTATTTCCGATTGATATAGTTTTTGTACATGATTTACCGCCCTCTTATTTGTATGCTTTCTAAGAGTTGTGTTAACCCAAATAGCAATATATTCTGCATCGTTTTTAAAAATACTGAAACATCATACCAGTTATGCCTATATTTTTCAGTTTATAAAGTAGTCTAGCATGCCACACACTGTCATAAGCCTTTTTAACATAAAAAAATGTGGCCAGAGTACTTTTTCTCCTTGAAAACTGTTTTTTAATATGACTTGTGAGTTTTACTAAATGATCAGTTGTACATCTTCCTTTCCTAAAACCTGCTTGACTAACAGGGAATATGCCATTTTTTTCACAGTAATGTAGCAATCGTTTGAGTATGATTTTTTCCATTATCTTACCAGCATGTGATGTGAGTGCAATTGGTCTGTAACTAGCAATTGCTGATTTCAGTTTGCCTTGTTTTAGAATCAGGATTAGTCTAAAATAAAAAGTGTGTGTGTGTGTGTGTGCATGCATGTATGCATGCATGCGTGAGTGGGTGCATGCATGTGTGCATGTACAGAGACATGAACAAACATCATTGGTCAAACAAGGAGGTGGGTGGGAGTGGGGGGGGTCCTTTGTTCAAGACATTCTTACTTGCAGCATTCACAGCATTGGCGACAAACACTGTTTTGTGGCTGCCATCCATGTAAGCCCGCATGATTCTGTGTTTGTCTCCATCAGCATCAGACCAGAACATCACTCTGCAAGAGAAACCAACCAACAATGAAGAGAAATGAAACAAACCAATCACTGTTCAAACAGGACATAAACGTCACTGCTCAAAGAAAACATGAACAAACATCAGTGTTCAAACAAGACGCAAACAAACACCACTGTTCAAGAAAGAAAGACACTACACCACCCCCACTCTGATATTAAAACATGTCACAATGAACACCGCTCAAAGTAAAACACAATAAAACCATGCGCTTACACATAAAGCTTGCCCTGTTGACCAAAGAACACACTGACAACACAATAAACCAGGTGTTTAAACAGCTGACCCTTTCTTGGGGTGAACAGCAATGGAGTTCAGCTTGGACTGCTTGCTCTGGGTGATGATGATCTTTGTGCGGAATGCTCCGTCCAGCTTGGCCACGGAAATGGACGCCCTGTCCTCATCGTAAGATGTGAAGTACATGTTCCGCGACAGCCAGTCAATGGCAAAACCCTCAGGGTTGGACAGGCCTGCGGAAAAAAAACAGTGAGATTACGAGGCGTGTCTTCTCTGGTATTTCTGCCATCTGTTATACAGTAACTAACACTTGATGTGTGGAAAACAAGAAATGACAGCAAACAGATCACACATCCATAGCCTTGAACATCACTATTATTAGTATTTTTGCTGTTATTATTGGTATGATGATAATACAGCATGCAGTTTCACAACTGTTAAGGTGCCACAGAAATGTCCAATATAATCACAATCACCCTCATTATATCATTACAATTATCATTATCAAAACTCCTGCAGGGAAGGATAGTTCAGTTGGTACAGAGCTGGACTGAAAAGCTTCGATTCCCCGGTACAAAAAGGGATTTTTGTTTCAGTGCAGACTCTTACAATGTTCTTACAGCCCCCAGGTGCAATCACAGGCATCAACATCGGTGCATGCATTAAAAATTCCAAACGCTGGCAGCCATACCATGGTTTGTACACACAAAAATACAAAACAGGAATGACTGCTAGCATTCTAAAACAAGATCCAAACCCATAAAAGATTCAAAAGAATGCTTATTTATTGACACAGACACACAATCGGCAAATTTTAAGGGTACAAAAATACTGCACGCTCTGGTGGGAATGGGTAGCACTGCTCTGGAAACGGCTGTGCCTGCTGTGCCTTACCTGGGTAAGGTGAGACTCTGGTGGGAATGGGTAGCACTGCTCTGGAAGCTGCTGTGCCTTACCTGGGTAAGGCAACCCAAATTTCCCACAATGGGTAATAAAGTAGAAACAAAAATAAAAACTTTTTTTTTTTTTACCTGTATCAATGATGGTCTGGACCCCAGTACCATTGAAAAAAGCTGAAGTGATGACGTGACGCTTGCTGTCCGTCCAATACAGACGGTCTGTCTGGACGTCATAATCAATGGCAGAGGCGTTTTCCACGAAAGGCACAGTGATAGAGGGAATAACATTGTAGTGGGCTGTCTTCAGATCCACGCCACGGATTTCATTCTCCTTCACGTACAGCAAGAATGTGTTGTCGGCTGCAAACAGAACTGGCTTCATTCACATAATAATGATCCCATCGTTCTTAAAACAAAAACTGTGTGCATGTGTGTGTGTGTGTGTATGTTGCGTGTTGTGTTTTGTGTGTGAGTGTGTGTCTGTGTGTGTGTGCGTGTGCATGTGTGTGTGTGTGTGTGTGTGTGAGAGAGAGAGAGAGAGAGAGAGAGAGAGAGAGAGAGAGAGAGAGAGAGAATGTGTTTGTGTCGTGTTGTGTGTGTGTGTGTGTGTTTGTTTTTTTTGTGTGTGTGTGTGTACATGTGTGCATGTGAGTGTGCATGAATGAGTGAATGCATGTATGTCTATGCACATGTTTGTGTCTAGCCCAATGCCATGCAGTGTTCCTCTTCTAGCTGTGTTTCTCTTCCACAGCAATGTGTATAGTGCTACTCAAACCCCTGGTCATATTCTGCATACACTCCACCCAACCAAACGACAAAAGAGCACAACAAACGCAATGTCGAGCTACTCCATCTTGCAACTGCCCTCTCTCCAAGGGGAAGGGGTATTGCACATGCACAAGATAAATAGTTGTTTTTTTGCGCAGCGAAAATATGTTTGTGTGGGTGCAAGCTTTGTTTGTTTGTATGTTTGTCTCTGTGCTGGTCTGTTCGCGTCTCAGCAGGCAGCCAATGCACTGACTGCAGGAAACCTGCCAACTTCTAAACTTAGCCTAACCCCAAGTACCAAGAGTCATACGGGTGCATGCGCATCCAAGGGGCCTGAGATTGAAGTGCGCCTTTGTGGCTTTCTTTCACTGCAAGCACTCCAGCGGAAAGGTCAGTGGTGAATTGCTCCACGTAAAAAGATACATGTATCAGTTCTCCCTTCCTCACACCGACACAACAAGAACAAGAACAAAAAGTGAACACAGCCAAGAGCAACAGGAAAAGTCTGTTCAGCCCATAAGAGAGCAGAGTGGTACCTGAGCAAGTCTTGTTGTTCTTGGTGAGTTTCCAGCGATGAGGACAGCGACACCTGGCCACCAGTTTGCCTTTGTCGTGGGCAAGGAGACACAGGTGGGAACAGCCGCCATTGCTCTTGAGGTCGCAGGGGTTGTGGGCCACTGGTGACAGGCAACACACTCACAGTGGCTCATTTGCACACCTTGTTTTATGCTAGAACCCACGGCTCATTTGCACACCTTGTTTTATGCTAGAACCCATGGCTCATTTGCACACCTTGTTTTATGCTAGAACCCACGGCTCATTTGCACACCTTGTTTTATGCTAGAACCCACGGCTCATTTGCACACCTAGTTTATGCTAGAACCCACAGCTCATTTGCACACCTAGTTTTAGGTTATAACCAATGCCAATGGCTCATTTGCACACCTTGTTTTATGCTAGAACCCATGCTTCATTTGCACACCTTTCTTTATGCTTTATGCTTCATTTGCACACCTTGCTTTATGCTAGAACCCGTGGCTCATTTGCACACCTTATTTTATTCTCAAACCCATGCTTCATTTGCACACCTTGCTTTATGCTAGAACCCACAGCTCATTTGCACACTTTATTTTATTGTAGAACACATGCTTCATTTGCACACCTAGTTTTAGGTTAGAACCAATGCCAATGGCTCATTTGCACACCTTGTTTTATGCTAGAACCCACAGCTTATTTGCACATCTTGTTTTATGCTAGAACCATCAGCTTATTTGCACATCTTGTTTTATGCTAGAACCCACAGCTTATTTGCACATCTTGTTTTATGCTAGAACCCACAGCTTATTTGCACATCTTGTTTTATGCTAGAACCCACAGCTCATTTGCACATCTTGTTTTATGCTAGAACCCACAGCTTATTTGCACATCTTGTTTTATGCTAGAACCCACAGCTTATTTGCACATCTTGTTTTATGCTAGAACCCACAGCTTATTTGCACATCTTGTTTTATGCTAGAACCCACAGCTTATTTGCACATCTTGTTTTATGCTAGAACCCACAGCTTATTTGCACATCTTTTTTTATGCTAGAACCCACAGCTTATTTGCACATCTTGTTTTATGCTAGAACCCACAGCTTATTTGCACATCTTGTTTTATGCTAGAACCCACAGCTTATTTGCACATCTTGTTTTATGCTAGAACCCACAGCTCATTTGCACATCTTGTTTTATGCTAGAACCCACGGCTTATTTGCACATCTTGTTTTATGCTAGAACCCACAGCTCATTTGCACATCTTGTTTTATGCTAGAACCCACAGCTTATTTGCACATCTTGTTTATGCTAGAACCCACGGCTTATTTGCACACCTAGTTTTATGCTAGAACCCACAGCTTATTTGCACACCTTGTTTTATGCTAGAACCCACAGCTTATTTGCACATCTTGTTTTATGCTAGAACCCACAGCTTATTTGCACACCTAGTTTATGCTAGAACCCACAGCTTATTTGCACATCTTGTTTTATGCTAAAAACAACCAAGGAGCCCTCCTGAGGAAAGGACAGCTAATGAGAGACTATCCTATTTAAGTCCACTTTTTCTGAAACTTCTCCATTCATGTATAATAGTTATCACAGGAATTACCCCCCCCCCAACCCCCTTTTTTTATTTTTAAGACTTCATTAATTTGCATGGGTTTCAGGGAGGTTTTGAGAGAAAGGTTGCACAGTGGAAAGGAGGACAACAAATTTAAAAGAGAAATAACAATGATGTCAAAAGGTACACCTAAGGAGTTTGCTGTTCTGTCAAACTTCTTTCACTAACCCCCTCCACTCTCCTAAAAAAAAAAAAAAATAAATAAAATAATATATATATATATATATATATATATATATATATATATATATATATATATATATATATAAACTGGGAAAAGAGCAGGGAAAAGTAAGAAAGGAGTAAATGGATTTTAGCATCCAGTAAACCTGGTAGGTCATATCAGCCGCCCTCCTGAAAGAATGGTCTAATGTCACTTTCCTGTGAACAGACTTAAATAAAACATCGACCGACTGATCCTGAAAGAAGTGTGAGCAGGTGTTGGGGTGGGGGACAACATATTCTACCAGTGTGAAAAATCGAGTCAAGTAACGAAATTAACCATTGCTGGTCCGATCATCCAGCGTACCTTTAGGCTGTCGCAAAGGGTGGAAGATCTTGACATCAAATGGCTGAGTGTACGTCCTCTGTATCACCGTCACGTTGGACCCATCAAACTTGTTGGCCTGCAGGCATGTGAATCAGTCAGAACATCACACATCAGGCCAGCCTTCTGGTAGATCTAATCAGCTGTAGTCTGACAAGTAAAAATCTCTGAAGAGCTCAGTGTAAGGACCCATCTCTGAAGAGCTCAGTTTAAGGACTCATCTCTGAAGAGCTCAGTGTAAGGACCCATCTCTGAAGAGCTCAGTGTAAGGACTCATCTCTGAAGAGCTCAGTGTAAGGACCCATCTCTGAAGAGCTCAGTGTAAGGACCCATCACTGAAGAGCTCAGTGTAAGGACCCATCACTGAAGAGCTCAGTGTCAGGACCCATCTCTGAAGAGCTCAATGTAAGGACCCATCACTGAAGAGCTCAGTGTAAGGACCCATCTCTGAAGAGCTCAGTGTAAGGACTCATCTCTGAAGAGCTCAGTATCAGCACCCATCTCTGAAGAGCTCAGTGTCAGGACCCATCTCTGAAGAGCTCAATGTAAGGACCCATCACTGAAGAGCTCAGTGTAAGGACCCATCTCTGAAGAGCTCAATGTAAGGACCCATCGCTGAAGAGCTCAGTGTCAGGACCCATCTCTGAAGAGCTCAGTGTAAGGACCCATCACTGAAGAGCTCAGTGTCAGGACCCATCTCTGAAGAGCTCAATGTAAGGACCCTTCACTGAAGAGCTCAGTGTAAGGACCCATCGCTGAAGAGCTCAGTGTAAGGACCCATCTCTGAAGAGCTCAGTGTAAGGACCCATCTCTGAAGAGCTCAGTGTCAGGACCCATCTCTGAAGAGCTCAATGTAAGGACCCATTTACTGAAGAGCTCAGTGTAAGGACCCATCTCTGAAGAGCTCAGTAAGGACCCATCTCTGAAGAGCTCAGTGTAAGGACCCATCTCTGAAGAGCTCAGGGAAGGACCCATCTCTGAAGAGCTCAATGTAAGGACCCTTCACTGAAGAACTCAAAAGTCAGGACCCATCTCTGAAGAGCTCAGTAAGGACCCATCTCTGAAGAGCTCAGTGTAAGGACCCATCTCTGAAGAGCTCAGTGTCAGGACCCATCTCTGAAGAGCTCAGTGTAAGGACCCATCACTGAAGAGCTCAGTGTCAGGACCCATCTCTGAAGAGCTCAGTGTAAGGACCCATCTCTGAAGAGCTCAATGTAAGGACCCTTCACTGAAGAGCTCAGTGTAAGAACCCATCTCTGAAGAGCTCAGTGAGGACCCATCTCTGAAGAGCTCAGTGTAAGAACCCACTGAACCATGGACAAGCTCATTAACTGGTACCTACCAACTATCCTGTCATGAACACTTGTTAACATGGGCATTTGACTGTGCTATCACAGACAGTTTTCTGTGCAGTTATGGATATCTGTTCACAGTGCTGCCACAGATATCTGTAAATTGTGTTATCACAGGTGTTTGTTAACCGTGCTGTCACAGCTATTTGTTAACGGTGTTGTCACAGCTATTTGTTAACGGTGTTGTCACAGCTATTTGTTAACTGTGCTGTCACACAGCTATTTTTTAACGGTGCTGTCACAGCTATTTGTTAACTGTGCTGTCACAGCTATTTGTTAACTGTACTGTCACACAGCTACTTGCTAACTGTGCCGTCACAGCTGTTTGTTAACTGTGCCAGCACATATTTCTTAGCTGCCCTATATTCACTAACATTTGTTAACTAAGCTATCACCGACATTTGCCTCCTATAGGATCACAGACAATTTACTTGTCAATGTTGTCATCATGGAACTACGTTAACTGTGCTATCACAGATATTTTTTAACTGTGCTATCACAGGTATCTGTTGACAGTGCTTTATCATCCCTGTGATGCTAGAATGCAGCCCTCCTCCAAGCTGAGGTTGAAGGAGACAACTCAAGTCAGATTGTTCAGAAGAAAAGGAAAGGCAGTTAGAAATTGTGTCACCACATACAAATGCATGTATTTGTAGTGTGTGTGTGTGTGTGTGTGTGTGTGTGTGTGTGTGTGTGTGTGTGTGTGTGTGTGTGTGTGTGTGTGTGTGTGTGTGTGTGTGTGTGTGTGTGTGTGAGTGAGTGGGTGGGTGGGTGTGGGTGTGTGGGTGCAAGAGAGAGAGAGAGAGAGAAAGAGACAGAGAGTGTGTGTGTGTGGTGTGTATATAGTGTGTATGGTGTGAGTGTGTGTGTGTGTGTGTGTGTGTGTGTGTGTGTGTGTGTGTGTGTGTGTGTGTGTGTGTGTGTGTGTGTGAGTGATGAAATGAGCATATCCTCATGTCTTCATAAACACTCCAGGTTTTTACGAGATGGAGTGCCATAAATATATAAATTATATATTCTGTTTCTAACCACAGGGGCAGGACATTCTCATCTTGCTGCTAGTAGATAATCTCATAGGTTGCAATACAACCAATACTATTTTGCAGGCACAAGTTCATCCCTCCCCACTTCCCCCACTCCCAGCTCCCTTACCACCAAGCAAACTGTTCACAACTATGCCAGCAAGCCAATTCTCACTCTGCCAGATGCTTTGAGTCAATCAAAGACTGGGACATGCTCTCACCTTGACAAGTGTGTTGTAGCGCCAGTCGGTCCAGTAGATGGAGTGCTCAAATAGCGTCAGTGAGAATGGGTGACTCAAGTGCTCATGGGATATCAGGATCAGCTTATGGTCACTTCCACTGTAGAAGATGCTATGCACCGAGTCAGATCTGCACATCAGCCAAGCTCGTATCTTGAAGATGCAGTTTTTTTGCTGTTGTCAGACTGTTAATTCAGTCGGCTCTTCTTGTGCTCCTTTTCTTCTTCTTTTTTTTTTCTTCTTTTTTTTAATTCCTTTTTTTTTTTTTTGCTTTGATTATTACAGGTTGTCTTGACTTGAAAAACAACAACAGTATCTAATATGAGGGTTGACATCTAGAACTACATATCTTGAGTGGAAATAGGAAGGGGCATACTGGAGTCTAGTGGTCAACCCTCAGTAAACAAAATAATACATCTACTTGAATGAAAGCATGCAGCAACCACTCATGTTCAGCTGTGTGTTACAACAACCATGATGGCCGAGATATTCCTACATGGTTGCTGCCCCAAGGACTGATATTAAACAGAATTAGAGCTTAAATTAAATATGCTACAAACAACACATTCATTTGTATTTTGCTATATATCTGTCACAGTTAAGCTCCATGCAACTGCTGTCCTGAAGACTGAATCAAAAGTTCAGCTCAAATATAAGAATACCAACAACACGCTCATCCCCTAACCAAAAGCATATACATACACACAGACACACACACACACACACATGCATGTACTCTTGAAGACATGCTTAATCTTTGTCCATCCATCTGTCTATTCATCTGTCCATCTGCGCACCCATCTACACCCCCCCCCCCCCCCCAACCACCCACTTTCCTCCTTGCCCATCTCTCTCACTCACTTACTCATCCTTGTTTGACTCTCAAAACATACACATCCCTCACCTAGCATCCACCCAATAGAGTCGATAGGCCTCGTAGTCCAGGGTGAGACCGTTTGGCCAGCCACCATTGGGCACGTCACGGATGTCGTAGATGACGATGCGGGTGTCGTTCTCCCCACTCATGGAGCAACGCTCGATGCGGGGGTACTCACCATCCCAGTCTGTCCAGAACAGCCATCTGTTGCACAGCATGCTACAGTTAATATACTTTTTTCTTCATGTTTAGTCCTTTACAACACTGCATACTTGTTGCCTCATGTTCAGTTCTTTACCACACAGTGGCGTGGATGGTGAGTGTGTGTGTGTGTGTGTGTGTGTGTGTGTGTGTGTGTGTGTGTGTGTGTGTGTGTGGCTGTGTGGCATATCTCTGTAACTGTGTCATCCATCTCCCCATGGGTATTCTCAGAACATTTTATTAAAATACCACAATCAAATTTTTTACAGTCTATTCAAACTTTTAAGTGCTTATTAGCCTAGTTGTTAATACCTGACCCAAATCACATACCCAGCTCTGGGATCAAAGTACAATACCCAAACCCAACTGTACACCCAAATCTGAGATGAAAACACCTCTGACCCCAAACATGGACTCAACCTGTGACCACTGCACCGGATCAAAATCACACGCCTAAACTCTGGGATCATGGCACAATACCTGACCCCAGTCACACACCAAGCTCTTGGATCACAGCCCAATATCCCAGAATGTTTACAACACAATACATGACCCCAATCATGTACCCCACTCTGGGATCACAGCCCAATACCTGACCCCAGTCATGTACCCCATTCTGGGATCACAGCCCAATACTCAACCCCAGCCATGTACCCCACTCTGGGATCATAGCCCAATACCCAACAACAACCATGTACCCCACTCTGGCATGACAGCCCAATACCCAATGCCAACTACTTACCCCACTCTGGGATCACAACCCAATACCCAACCACGTACCCCACTCTGGGATCACAACCCAATACCCAACCACGTACCCGACTCTGGGATCACAACCGAGTTACCCAACCCCAACCATGTACCACACTAAGGGATCACAACCCAATACCCAACCGTGTACCCCACTCTGGGATCACAGCCCAATACCTAACCCTGTACCCCACTCTGGGATCACAGCCCAATACCAAACCACTTACCCCACTCTGGGATCACAACCCAATACCCAACCCCATACCCCACTCTGGGATCACAGCCCAATACCCAACCCCAACCATGTCCCCATTCTGGGATCACAGCCCAGTACCCAACACTAACCATGTACCCTGTTCTGAGAACATACCCAATACCCGACCCCAACCACAGGATCATAGCCCAATGCCCCACCCCAACCACGTACCCCACTCTGGGATCCAGCACGATGGCGCGAGGGCTCTGCATGTTGCCAGCCAGCAGCGTGGTGCGGTTGGTGCCATCCAGCTTGGCCACCTCAATCTGATCCAGGTTGCTCTCCACCCAGTAGATGTTGCCCCCCACCCA
>JABMCL010002512.1:635000-745000 GCA_018857735.1 Alviniconcha marisindica | reverse complement strand
TCGTACTTCATTACAGGAGGTATAACACTGTCAATACCATGAACATGATACATATTTCACACTTCATTACAGGAGGTATAACACTGTCAATACCATGAACATGATACATATTTCACACTTCATTACAGGAGGTATAACACTGTCAATACCATGAACATGATACATATTTCACACTTCATTACAGGAGGTATAACACTGTCAATACCATGAACATGATACATATTTCACACTTCATTACAGGAAGTATAACAATACAAACACAACAAACATAAGACATAACAAGCACAACTCTACAAACAGAAAAAAAAGGGACAAATAAGTACCAAAATCATTACTGCACAAAAGAACAAAGAGGAAACCATTCCTTACAGCAGTGAAGTTCGTCTGATCGGTCACTGCAGTCGGTGTCTCTGTCGCATTTCCAGGCACTGGGGATACAGCGTTTGCCATCCTCACACATGAACTCAGACCAGTGGCACTTGGTGGCATTCTGCTTTGGGTTTCCTGGGGCTGTTGAAAGGAGAGAAGCATGCTTATGCTTGCTCTGCGTGACCAAACATTACAGTTCCTGGCAACTTGGACAATTTTGTCAGACCAGCCTCACTTGGTGTTCTGCTTTGGACTGCTTGGGGTCGTTGCGAGGAAAGAAACGCGCTTAATCTGTGTCAGCAATGTTAATGTTGGTATTACAGTCAGTATGCTCATCTGTGCGGGTGCCTGTGTGCGTGTGGAGGGTGGGTGGGTTGGTGGGGGATATGTGTGTTTGTGTGTGCACGCACTTAGTATAGTCTCTATTGACAAGATTTTGAGCTTTATAAATACTTTAATAACTATTATTTACTAATGTTCTGGCAATTCAGGCCAGTGACGCTGGGTGCTGTTCTGCTTTGGACCACCTGGATCCATGCTTATAACAGGGCCACTGCAAAGTGAGAAACACATTTACTCTGTGTCTTCAATGCTCGCAAATAATGATGGAAGTACTATGAATAAAGAAAAGAAGATTGCAAACATTTATTAGAAATGAACTCACTTACCATACTTTGTGAGTTTATTTTTATTTATCACCGATTAACAGTTGTTTTATGGCTTTGAAAAGGGGGCTTACCCCAAACATTCACAAGCATTCTTTAAATTAGCCTTCTTTTTAACTGTTTGTGTTTGGGCATTATTCTTGACCATTATCGGAAGCAAAATGAAATTTCTCTGCCTCAATAGTTTCTTTCCTCGTGCACAGCTGTATTCAAAACAAAATCACTGAACTGTCCACCTCTCCATCCATGAAATATGTCTTGTGGTGCACCAACAAACAGGGGGCCATATCCACCGCCTCACCTGGAGTGTCACAGTCCTGTTCATCCGATTCGTCTTCACAGTCGTTGATGCCATCACACACCGCGGCCTGTGGGATGCAGGTCATGTCGGACACACAGTGGAACTCTGTGTCACTACACCCATGCCGCTTCACCACTGAAACGGAAAATCAGGCAAGTCAATTATACACCACATGGGCCAGTCACATGTGCTAAAGGATAAAAAGAATTTGAACCCCCAACCCCCTCCCCCCTTTTTCCTTCCTCTAAACTCCCCAGTTTAGTACTGTCAAAACAAATAAATATATGAAAGGCAGGGGGGGAGGGGAGGTGCGGGATGGGGGGGGCAAAAGTAAAGAAAATTGCCCCAGCCCATATTGTTCCTTTTGTTCTCTCCAGATTTCAAAACTGTCAAACAATAGTTTTTTTTCTCCATAAAGCACAGCCACAAGGGATAATTTGAAAACAAATTCCCCAAAAGTTTTATTTGTTATCTAAAAAAAATAAAAAAATAAAAATAAAGACAAGCAAGTAAGTAAGTAAGTAATTTGGTCTTTTACGCCCAGTCAACCATTACAGTTATATCAGGGAATACACAACAAAAGACCAAAAAAGACAAGCTGCCATTGACACCTGATAGTAATAATTCAATCCCCTTCCACCTACCCACCTACTCACCCAAAATCTCCTTGGTAACAGGAGATGGAAGTTTTCCAAAATGACGTGCTGACTTTCACAGTAAGGACAGTTTCTTGTCAGTAAAAAAAACCCGTCAGGTTTGCTTTCAAAGAAACAAATCCCAAAGTTAAAGTACACTGGCTGTGACAAAAAGGTTGACGGGTGGACCAAATCCCTGAACCAGCTAAACCATTGACCACGGGAGCACAGAGAACGACCCAAAGAATGTAGGAGAGAGGTCACGTTGGTGGCCAGTAATAAAAATTTAAAAAAGACACACACACACAAAAAAAAAGACTCACAACATCCATGTTCATCAGATCCGTCAAGACAGTTCTTCTCCCCGTCACACCGGTAGATCCGTGGCAGACACACAGAAGAGTTCTTGCACCTGAACTCTGCTTCTGAGTCACATCCTTGGTCACACCCCATCTGTCACAGACAGTACAGGCACATCCGGTCAGAACACAGGTAAAAGAGGTTAAAACAAAAAGGGTATAGGAAAATCCAGTCAGAACACAGGTAAAAGAGATTAAAACAACAGAGAATACAGGTAAATCCAGTTAGAACACAGGTAAAAGGGGTTGAAATAATTGACAGTACTGGCAAATACAGTCAGAACACAGAACAACAGAATACAGGCACATCCGGTCAGAACACAGGTAAAAGAGGTTAAAACAACAGACAATACAGGCACATCTGGTCAGAACACAGGTAAAAGAGGTTAAAACACAAATATACAGGTTAAACAGTTACAAACATGTGCAAAACAGGTAAGATAAAACAAAGAAGCAGGTCAAACAGGTAAAAAACTAATAAAACTGCTGGTCAAAAACATTGCAAAAGTCACACACACACACACACACACACACACACATACACACATGCACACACTCATTCACACACCTACACACAAACACATACACATGCATGCATGCACATACACACACACACACACACACACACACACACACACACACACATGCACACACACACGCACACACACACACACACACACACACACACACACCACACACACACACACACACACACACACACACACACACACACACAGAGTTTTACTCATGCCTTGGCTCTCACCTCATCAGACTTGTCCTCACAGTCAAACTCATGGTCACAGCGATAGTCAGCTGGCAAACATCGGCCATTGGTGGTACAGTTGAACTGGCCTGGAGGGCAGGTGCCATACACTGCACACACAATCAGTCCACCAGTCACAATTACAAACGCAATCAGTCCACCAATCACAATTACAAACACAGTCAGTCCACCAGTCACAATTACAAACGCAATCAGTCCACCAGTCACAATTACAAATGCAATCAGTCCACCAATCACAATTACAAATGCAATCAGTCCACCAATCACAATTACAAACACAGTCAGTCCACCAATCACAATTACAAACACAGTCAGTCCATCAATCACAATTACAAACACAATCAGTTCACCAGTCACAATCACAAACACAATCAGTCCACCAGTCACAGTTACAAACATAATCAGCTCACCAATCACAATTACAAACATAAATCAGTTACAAACACAGTCAGTTCACCAATCAGTTACAAACACAGTTCACCAATCAGAGTTACAAACACAATCAATTCACCAAGCACAGTTACAAACACAATCAATTCACCAATCACAGTTACAAACACAATCAGTTCACCAATCAGTTACAAACACAATCAGTTCACCAATCAGAGTTACAAATGCAATCAATTCACCAATCACAGTTACAAACACAGTCAGTTCACCAATCAGAGTTACAAACACAGTCAGTTCACCAATCACAGTTACAAACACAATCAGTTCACCAATTAGAGTTACAAATGAAATCAATTCACCAATCACAGTTACAAACACAATCTTGTTTTCCCAAACCTTCCAGCAGAACCCAGTTTTTGATGCTCTTTGTATTTGATTTCCAATCATGAGATGTTTTGATGGTCCATGTATTGCTGCACTGCATGTCTGGGTTGCACTGATTGTTCCGGGATGTGTGCGTGTTTGCCTGCGCTTTGCTGTTGATGTTGGATCGTCTGGTGTATGCATGTTTTATGTATTGATTCTGATGTCCATTCTTATTTTGAATTGTGAAGTGCTTTGAGCCAGTCAAGTTGGATTAGGCGCTATATAAGAATTACGTATTATTATTATTATTATTATTAATCAGTTCACCAATCACAGTTACAAACGCAATCAGACACAGTTACAAACTCAATCAGAACACAGAGTTACAACACAAACACTCTTTTGAACACAGAGCTACAAACACAATCAGCTCACCAGTCAGAGTAATTACCAACACAATCAGTTTACCAATCAGAGTTACAAACACAAACACTCTTTTGAACACAGAGTTACAAACACAATCAGCTCACCAATCAGAGTAATTACCAACTCAATCAGTTTACCAATCAGAGTTACAAACACAAACACTCTTTTGAACACAGAGTTACAAACACAATCAGCTCACCAATCAGAGTAATTACCAACACAATCAGTTTACCAATCAGAGTTACGAACACACTCTTTTGAACACAGAGTTACAAACACAATCAGCTCACCAATCAGAGTAATTACCAACACAATCAGTTTACCAATCAGAGTTACGAACACAAACACTCTTTTGAACACAGAGTTACAAACACAGTCAGCTCACCAATCAGAGTAATTACCAACACAATCAGTTTACCAATCAGAGCTACAAACACAATCAGTTCACCAATCAGAGTTACAGACACTTACCAGCTCACCAAACAGAGTTACAAAGACAAAGTGAACAAATTGCAACAATTAACTCACCACAGCCAGCAGCCTTTCCCTCGTCAGACCCATCCGGACAGTCACTCTCTCCGTCACAGCGCCACACATCTGGGATGCAACGACTGGAGTTGGCACACTTGCTGTGGTTACTTGGGCATGTGTGATCTGAAAAAACAAAAAAAAGACACACTTGACAGTGTGGACAACAGTGTGAACAACACTGAACAACAGACACAGCTGACAGTGTGAACAACAGTGAACAACAGACACAATTTACAGTGTGAACAACAGACGCATTTGACAGTGTGAACAACAAACAACACATTTGACAGTGGGAACAACAGTGCAAACAGCACAGAACAACAGACACATCTGACAATGTGAACATTCAACAAGACACATCTGACAGTGTGAACAACACTGGACAATAGACACCTGTTCTGACAGTGTGAACAACATTGTGAACAACACTGAACAACAGACAAATCTGACAGTGTGAACAACAGTATGAACAACACCATCAGGTTAACTACCCATCCCACATGGATACTGTGTCACAATTGCCAACACCATTGTGTTTGGCAGGGCTATCAAAAGACAGGATTTAAAAAAAAATCTCTCTTCCATCAACATTAACCAGTACAAATTACTGAAATCTAACTTTCCCTAAATTCTCTAAAATCATAATTTTTAAAATGCACTCACTCCTTTAGCCCATCTCCATTTTCCCACCAGTGCCAAGTTGTTCATACACATGACTGTAATTTCCAGACTACAAGATACTTCTGGACATAGGGCGTACCCCCTGGTTGATATTACCCCCCCCCCCCCCACCCCCCCCCCCCCCCACCCCCCAAAAAAATCTGCTGATGAGACATTCCAAACTTTGGCAGCATCACAGCCAATGAGAAAAACCTGATGGACACAAGCCTAAAATACAAAGGATAATGACTTAATCAGGGCAGGCGGAAACATTCTGTGAATTTGCCATTCACCAAAAATTGTCACTGATTAGAATAAGATCCTTTTGTGAAGAAAAATAGAACAGCAGGTGATAATCTAACAATTCTTATCTGCTGCGAGACTTGGTAATGAGATGAAGCTGAAATCACGGCTGATGCCATTTCCTCTCATTCATATTTGATGTCATCATGCATTCTGTTGTAGGTTTTTGTAACCTTGTACCTTTTGAGTAAATGCGGCTGCATGCTGAATGCATGTGTCTGTTTTCCCTAGCAGTCTCAGGCTGTCACCAAAAGTGTTAGTCTTACCTCATTTAATATTCTTCACCTTGAAATAGTGTCCCACTGTACAATTAATTCTCCATCCTGAAATAGTGTCCCACTGTACAATTAATTCTCCATCCTGAAATCGTGTCCATTCATAAAATTTACTCTCCATCTTATAAGCGGCCATAAGATTTGAGGATGGAGAGCAAGTTATTTACTCTCCATCCTCAAATCCTTTTCACACAACAATGCTTACTGCAACAATCCCAACTGAATGTCCCAGATCACAGCAAAGTTGTGAGCACAAAGTATACTCACTCAAACAGCTGTCTTCACTCTCATCACTGCCGTTCAAACAGTCGTTCTCGCCATCACACACAAACTGCAAGAAGATGCAGCGCTTGGTGCCCTCACACTTGTGCATGCCCTCTCCGCATGAGAAGTCCGCTGGAAAACAAAAGCAGTTAGACTGTACAGAACTGAATCTGGGTGTAGAAGCTCCCACTCCAGTTAGACTGTACAGAACTGACTCAGGATGTAGAAGCTCCCACTCCAGTTAGACTGTACAGAACTGACTCAGGATGTAGAAGCTCCCACTCCAGTTAGACTGTACAGAACTGACTCAGGATGTAGAAGCTCCCACTCCAGTTAGACTGTACAGAACTGACTCAGGATGTAGAAGCTCCCACTCCAGTTAGACTGTACAGAACTGACTCAGGATGTAGAAGCTCCCACTCCAGTTAGACTGCACAGAACTGACTCAGGATGTAGAAGTCCCACTCCAAGACAGAAAGGGGGGAGGAAAAAAGGAAGAAATAAAAGCCAAATAACCATCCTATTACTTTTTAATCAATTATACAGGCGCATGATTACATTTTTCTTTTTGGTAATCGTACACAATTTTGAAAGTCCAGGCAAGCAGGCCTTTACTCAAGAGTAGGAGGGACCTAGGTGCAGACATCAAAGAGCAAACATGAGTACACAGAGAGGACACCCATCCCTAATAGTCCATACGGTCTCTGTGGACGGACAGCAACACTGAAATCGAACATGAACGCAGAGTGGAAGGAAACAGGTTAAAACAACAACAATAACCAATTAAAAAAACTGATACCAGTAAACATTACAGCGTCTCACAGGGATCGAAACCCAAACCTCAAGCCCCATCCTCAAACACTAGTAACGCCTGCTTCACCCAAATGCAGCAACTCAAACCAGTGGAGTTTCTGGCTGTCACTAAATGGCCGTCTACCCATCCCGAAGTGAGGACCGAAAAGGGGAACTGGTGGACGCAGAACAAACCCACTCACCGCAAGTGTCAGCAGATTCATCAGATCCATCAGCACAGTTGGGGTGCCCATTGCACGTCTGTGACTTGGGTATGCAGGCGCTGTCGCTGACACAGGTGAAATGGCTTTCGGCACAGTGCAGCACTTCGACTGGGCCTGCACAACACAGAGCAGTCTCACATGGTACCACCAGCGCACTGTGTTAACATATCATACAGTGCTGCAACCCCTGAAGAGAGACAACCCTTTTTCTCACAAACCCTTCCCTCTATATTTCTGTGTGAGTGAACCCCTGACCTGTGTGAGTGAACCCCTGACCTGGGCTAGTGAACCATGACTTGTGTGAGTGAACCCCTGACCTGTGTTAGTGAGTGAACCCCTGACCTGTATGGGTAAACCCCTGACCTGTGTGAGTGAGTGAACCCCTGACCTGTGTTAGTGAACCATGACATGTGTGAGTGAACCCCTGACCTGTGTTAGTGAGTGAACCCCTGACCTGTATGAGTAAACCCCCGACCTGTGTGAGTGAACCCCTGACCTGTGTTAGTGAACCATGACATGTGTGAGTGAACCCCTGACCTGTGTTAGTGAGTGAACCCCTGACCTGTATGAGTAAACCCCTGACCTGTGTGAGTGAGTGAACCCTGACCTGTGTGAGTGAGTGAGTGAACCCTGACCTGTGTGAGTGAGTGAACCCCTGACCTGTGCAAGTGAGTGAACCCCTGACCTGTGTGAGTGAACCCCTGACCTGTGCAAGTGAGTGAACCCCTGACCTGAGCAAGTGAACCACGACCAAGGGCCACCCCTCTCTTAATTACGATCACTTTTGCTTGGTGTTCATCAGAAACCAACCTTAAAAACAGACCTAGTTATCATCATCCTGTTAAAACACGGGTGTCTGTGCATTAGTTTTAAAGGGGAAACATAGAAAGGCCCCAAAACACAGGAACGGTTTTATGATTTCCAAACACATAAAAGGTTCAAAAGAACGCCGTTTATTAGGACAAAACACAACATGCACATTTTCAGGGTAATCCCCTTTATCAAGCTACAAAAGAACAAGAGTTAAACAGGAAAAAGAAAAAAGATACAAAATGAGATGGAGAGCTAAGCCAGTTATCTGTTTTCGGTTCAGCTATGTTGCTTTCATGTCCATTGTTTTCAGGTCTTGGACAGGAAACCAACATAGCCCAACCAAAAAGAGATCAGTGGCTTAGCTCTCCATCTCATTTTTCATACTTTTTCACTGTTCAACTGTTGTTTAGGTGTTGTTTTGTAGCTTGATAAAGGGGATTACCCCAAAAATTTGCATGTTGTGCTTTGTCCTAATGAATAGCGCTCCTTTGAACCTTTTGTGTGTTTGGATCTTGTTTTGGAATCCTAGCAGTTCTTGTTTGAGATTTTTTCAAGATTTCCATCAGCAGGCTTTGCGTGGCTGCAGTGCACTGCTCCGTCAGATTGCTCTTTAGCAAGGAAGAGCAGGAAAAATGCTGGCTCGTAACACTGTGTACACTTCTGCCACCCGTGCCGGCCATGATCACAGCATCACAGATTCAGTCAAAATGGCGGTGCTCACAGCTGTGTTTTTGTGACTATTTTTTCAGTGAACCAGACCATAAATCAACTTGAAGAAGAAAAGAAAAAAGTGGCAAGTTTGCTTTTTATTCCATTCCTGTTGATTATACCTGTCATGCCTCTTCACCTCAGGTTACCTAACTTCACAAACTTGGAATGTTATAACCAGAACCCCCAAACAGACTTTTCCTGCTGGCAAAAAAAGAAGGCAAAGCACTTACCTGAGCAGGTGTGTTGGTCCCCGTTCAGTGTTCGGTTCATGCCACAGCTGCAAACTGCAGTCCCTGGACCAGTGGGCAGACACAAGTCACTGCAATTGTTGTTGGCACTGGAGCACGGGTGACTCGCTGTACAAAGAGAAATAAAACAGGGCTAGGAGTGAACGCAGTGCACGCAAACATGTAACATGGGGGATATGTTGCACACAGTTAATGTACACTGCATACAAAAACATGTAACAAGGGGGATATGCTAAATACAATGCACACACACACAAACATGTAACATGGATGATCAGCTACACACACACAAACATAAAGCATGCATAACATGTAACACGAGTGATAAACTACACACACACACAAACATGTAACATGGATGATCAGCTATACACACACAAACATAAAACATGCATACATGTAACACTCGTGATAAACTACACGCACGCACACACACACACACACACACACACACACACAAACACCACACACACTCACTCACACACACACGCACGCACGCACACACACACACACACACAATCAGCTACACACACATACATGATGCGACATAGGTGATTAGTTACACACACATATGTAACATATGTGACCACACACACACACACACACACACACACACACACACACACACACACACACACACACACACAGGGATGTACAACTTGACAGATTGTACACACAAACATGAAATATGTCCACACATTTAAGACAGGAAAAAGCCTTGAATACTGGACATGGCATATCACTCACACAATGGCATCACTGGCAGAAAACTTCCACACATTTAAGACAACATGCAGACACAGAGTGAGCCCCACTCACCATCAGCCTGGACAAGCTGTGACGTCACAGGCACCATGTCAAAGAGCGGCTTGCTGTCAGTACGTATGATGGTGGCGTTTTGGCTCACGTTTCCCAAGGTGAGGTTCCAACTACGAATCTCCCCCTTGATGGCCTCGGTCCAGTACAGCACCCCCTGGTGGTAAACCACTCCATAGGGGTGGTCAAGGTGCTCGCGTGGCACATCAATCTGAAACACGGTGAATGACAGCGCACTGGAGAACAGTGAAGCAAATATCTCCTGGTGGAGATCAACCAGGTGGTCAAGAGATCGGCAAAACATCGCAGTCTGAAGTTAACAACACAATGCCAGGGCAGGGTGGAAGGCAGCGAAGTATGGCACCCTACTGCAGACAACTACTATCTGTATAGAATGATGTCCTAAAAGCCTCCGGTCTGCATTGTAAAACACAGCATCAACCTTCAGGTATGCATGGAATGGCAAGCATGTGGGTATGCATGCATGGAATCCAAGTGCTGAGGAGAGTGAACATCTGCACACTGGAGAACAGTGGAAAAAACACAGAAGGAGGTGTCATCAGCAGTTTAACTCGAGTGTCACAGCAACAGGCTCAGATTAGTTCGCCATAAATTTCAAGAGCCATAGTTGCCTTCTATTGCCCACTTACTCTCTCAAGTCAAGCCAGGTAAATTATCAAATGTGCAGTATCACAGAGACTGTACAGCAAAGTTCACCAAGACCATGGGGGAAAAGGCAGACTCTGAGGTCTAAAAAAATCCAGTAAAGCTTATACTAAATAAAACAGCATGGTAGGTTTTATATGATAACAACTGCAGTCATCTCAGAGCTGGTTAAGATCATCAAGGCACAAATGCATTACTCGTAATTTGTTCCTGGATGTTAGCATGAAGAGCTGTTGATCTGCCTTCAAGATCCAAACACATCAAAGGTTCAAAGGAATGCTGAAAATTCACATGTTGTGTTTTGTCCGAATAAAGAGCATTCTTTTCAACCTTTGATGTGTTTAGATCTTGTTTTAGAATGCTAGCAGTCAGTCTTGTTTCTGATTGTTTGATCTGCCTTCAACACACTTTTTTTTAAATATATGTAAAGCATGCAGTTCTAACCAGTTTCAGACACTTACCCTGACATCACTTCCGTTCAAATTCATGCTGAGGATGCGGTCATAGTAGGCTTCTGTCCAGTACAGACGTCCACCCTTCAGGTCCAGATAGAGGCTGTTTGGCCACTGAACCTGCGAAGCATTCAGCACTCGCCTGTCCGAGCCGTCCATGCGAGCACTTTCAATCTTGGCCTTCTGGGCGGAAGGCTGCATGACCCAGTCAGTCCAGTACATCCGCCTGGTTCAACACAGAGGGAAAGAACATCAGCAATGCTGGTCAACATGAAAGCAGGTGACCTCCAAGCCAAGTAATTGCAAAAGTATATAACTCGGACAAAGAAATACTATCGTTAAGTAGTGTGCAAAACAGTATGTTCCTTGGAGAAAGAAAACATGAAAAAGACATGGTAGGAGTATGAGGTAAGCTTCCCAAGTACATTAAAGTGGACAATTATTGACCATGTGTCCTGGACTAAAACTAGATGGAGAGACAATTGGGTTTTAATGCCCTGTCAACCACAGAGATCATACCACGGTAAACTGGATTAAACTCAAAACTGCTTAGAAGTTCTAAGAAAATAGCACAATATTTTTTAGCAGTGCAAGCAAGTAAGTAAGTAAGTATAACTTGGTGTTTTACACCCAGTGAACCAGTACGGTTATATCAGGGCGACAACAGTGCAAGGCAGTACGACAAACTGCTTGGACGGAGAGACAGCTTCCACTGACCCGTTCTCTGGATCCAGCGCGATGGACTTGGGGTGTGTGAGGTTGTCACAAATCACCTTCCGCACCAAGCTGAGGTTGGACAGGCTGGCAATGAAGATACAGTTGAAGGCGTTGTCCGTCCAGTACAGGTTGTTGCCCACCCAGTCCACGGCCAGGCCTTCACAGGTTGGGGCTCCTCTACCTGCAACAGGGACCAGGAATCTGTTAGGCTGTCAGAAAATAAAACATGAGTGAAGGCATCGTCCACCCAGTCCTCCACCAGACCTTACGCTGGAACTTCTCGGCCTACAACATAAGTAACAGTGTTTTACGCCCAGTCAACCATTTCGGTTATATCAGGGCGAACATCACTGATGAGGAGCCGAGCAACACTACTGACAATCACTGACAAGAAGCCGAGCACCACTACTGACAATCACTGATGAGGAGCCAAGCGCCACTACTGACAATCACTGATGAAGAGCCAAGCACCACTATTGACAATCAATGATGAGGAGCCGAGCGCCACTACTGACAATCACTGACGAGGAGCCGAGCACTGCTACTGACAATCACTGAGGAGCCAAGCGCCACTACTGACAATCACTGACGAGGAGTCGAGCACCACTATTGACAATCACTGACGAGGAGCCGAGAGCCACTATTGACAATCACTGATGAGGAGCCAAGCGCCACTACTGACAGTCACTGATGAGGAGCCGAGCGCCACTATTGACAGTCACTGAGGAGCTGAGCGCCACTATTGACAGTCACTGAGAAGCTGAGCGCCACTACTGACAGTCACTGAGGAGCCGAGCACCACTATTGACAATCACTGACGAGAAGCCGAGTGCCACTACTGACAATCACTGACGAGGAGCTGAGCGCCACCATTGACAATCATTGAAGAGGAGCCGAGCGCCACTACCGACAACCACTGACGAGGAACTGAGTGCCACTATTGACAATCTACCTACAACAGGGAGCAGGAACCTGTCTAGACTGTCAGAAAATAAAACACGACTGAAGGCATCCACTCAGTCTATGAGGCCAGACCCTACGCTGGGACTCTTCTACCAAACAGCAGGGAGCAGGAATCTGTTAGGTTGTCAGAAAATAAACCAACTGAAGGTATCATCCACCCACCCCATCTGACCCCCCCCCCCCCCCCCCCATCTGACCCCCCCCCCCCCCCCCCCCACAAGACAAAGCAAATCCCATCTCAGTGACTGATGCAGAGATGCAGACATACCACCAGGGTGCAGAACTGTGGTTTTGCCAGTGGTGGGACTGTAACGCCCAATCTGCTGCGTGTTGACATCGGAGTAGAAGATGTCCTTGTTACGGGGGTCTACAGCCACAGCCACAGGTCGCACCAGGTTGATGATGGGTTCCTGCACATCGCCTAAGTCAGCATCCATGCCAACGCTGCGGATCATCCCTTGCTGTGCGTTGGCATAGAGAAGGTAGACGGATGCATAGTTGTCTGCAAGAAAAGCAAGCAGTCAACCAGGCATGCATAAACTCCAAAACTTACATCCCAAAACTGATTTAAGATTCTCATCACCATAAATGTATGCAAATCTGACCACCTAACATGTCATAAAGATTTTGTCATATTTCTAAGTCTCAACAAATAAAAGGGATCAAATTAATATCCTCTTGCTAAAACTGAAGAACTGTAACAGCTCATTTTAACCAAAAGCAAAGACGTAAGTTTAAAAAAGAGAGTTTATATGTCAACCAGTAGTTATATCAGAGCGAAAAGCAGAGACAAAGGAGCTAGATGACAGTCAAGTGTATGAAATAGTCTACATTCAAAAGCATATTTCTTCTTCTAGTTCTCATATCCATCAAACTATTCGCATTCTCTTTACGTTTAGCAGAGCCATTCAGTCCAGAAATTACCACACACATCATCAACACAACAAACACAATCTTGGATGATGAAAACAACCCGTCCTGTATGGCTACCATGGCCCTGTAGTCAAAGGGTGTACCAGTGTAAAAATACAAACACTTACGCTGACACTGTGTTTCATCCACTATTTTGTAACCAGTTCTGCAGACACACTTGGCAAAAAATACAAACATTTACGCTGACACTGTGTTTCGTCCACTAGTTTGTAACCAGTTCCGCAGACACACTTGGCAAAAAATACAAACATTTACGCTGACACTGTGTTTTGTTCACTAGTTTGTAACCAGTTCCACAGACACACTTGGCAAAAAGTACAAACACTTACGCTGACACTGTGTTTTGTTCACTAGTTTGTAACCAGTTCTGCAGACACACTTGGCAACAGCTGTTCCGCCGCTAGGCACCGGGATGCAGAAATGGCTGCACTTTTTCTCCCCACAAACACTGCGAGGTACTGAAAAAAGATCCAAACACATAAAAGGTTCAAAAGAACATTATTTATTAGGACAAGACAAAACCAGCAAATTTTGGGGGTAATCACCTTTGTCAAGCTACAAAATGACACTTAAACAACAGTTAAACAGTCAAAAACAATGAAAAATGAGATGAAAACCTTATCTGTTTTGGGTTGAGCTATGTTACAATGAAGCAAAAAAATTTACAACTGAAGATTGTCAAACCTGATGTATTATTCCAAAGCATTCCAGCAGCCAAACATACCCTAGCTAAAACTTACAGCAAGGTTGTCACACCTGATGGAACAGAAAGGTTGTCACACCTGAGGGAACATATCCGACTGTACTGTCATGAGCTCCAACATCCTGACACAACACACAGCAATTAAAGGGGGTTGCTATTCTTAGCCAAACCTCACTCTAGAACAGCTCTAGAGAAATGTACTCACCTATACAACGACACATAAAGAACAATTAAAAACACAAGCACTTTCGACCCATGGTCTTCATCTGGTGTAGAAGAGAGATAGAAAATAATAAAAGAAGAAGGAAATAATGTCGTTGTATAGGTGCGTACATTTCTCTAGAGCAGTTCTATTTTGTCAACCTCACCAGCAGTTGTTAACTCATTCCTTGCAAACCTCACTCTGTTTTTTAGTAACTGTACTAAGAGCAGTCATGCATAGTAATCATAGTGTGGCTGTGACACATATGAGGAAGATTTAAAATCATTTTCTTCATTGTCCAAACTATTATCCGTAAATGAGAGTAAACCCACATTGTGGTTGTCGCACTTGATGGAGGACCTTGATGATGTTCGGACTGCCGAAGGTGCCGGACACCAGTACTGCAGGCTGCACAGGATCATAGCGGTGAATCTTCACAATGCTGTGGTTCTGGTAGTTGATCACGAGCAGGTCGTTCTCAAGTAAAGTCATGCTAAACACGTTTAGAACCTGAACACACACAGAAGCAAACAAAACACACATAACGGTAATGGTTATGTCATCAATGATGCCGATACACATGTCAGGGTAAACATCTAAAGCCCAAACCATTCTCCTAAATAATCATTCTGCATATATGTCATATCATGAATATGGGAGAGGTACATGTGGTTGAAATGTCTTACATCAAGAGCCAATCTTTTTCTGCTTTCCATTAGTACAATGGGAACCAACAAGGACACAACCTCAAAACTGAAGCAAAAAACAAAGTATTTCTGTTGCATAAATACTGATAGAACCATCATACCAATCCTGCAAATCGAAATACTTGCTCATTTCCTACATTTTCTGACAAGCTTGCATCTTTCCTTGGGGTTCCCTTTAAAAGAACAAAAATCAAAGCAAGGAGTACAGCACTGTGATCCTTTTGTGACAAACAGAAATCCACATTAAAGGAGACTGTCTCCAGAGGGTTATAATGTGCAGGAAGATGAATTTCATAGATTCACACCACACACAGAGAACAAAAATCACAGACATATTGTGACCCCTTTGTGACAAGTTAAAATCTATGTTAAAGAGGACTGGCTCCAGAGGATTATACAGACCTGTTTACTCTCAAATACAGATAAGGGCACACTTTTTGTTAACTGTCATATGTTTAGAAAAGTTATGAGTATTTTCATTTCTTTTCCATTTCGTTTTGTTCTCAGTGAAAATAACTTGTAACAAACCTTCCAGAAAAAAAAGAAGGCAAACACTTGTACTTTGCAGCAGAAATACAAGCCCTGAGAATTCATTGCTGAGACCACACAAAGCGCAATACACTATGGCAGCAAGAGAACGCGAGACTTACACACGTGCCACCTAAAACCCAGACCTGGGCACACACATCCCGGACTGGAGAACAAATGAACTGCAAAACATGTCTAGAAATAGTTATGATTTTTGTTGGTGGTGGTGAAGTTGGTTGTGGTTGTTGTTGTTTTTTCTCTCTCTCTCTCCCTCCCTTTTTTTGTTTTTTTCCTTTTTCTTTTTTGTATGCTGAAAATTTAGGCATACCAAATACACCCAAATCATACATGTAAACAGGTCTGTTTATACCGTGCAGGAAGATGAATTTCACAGATTCATGCCACACAGCTTACATTCAGCCCATACGCAATGGTGGTTCGGTGATTGCCATTGTAGTCAATGCGTTCAATGAAGTCAAGGAAGGAGTCTCCCCAGTACAGATGCTGCTTGGCAAAGTCCAGCGTGATGCCGTGTGGGTGAAGAATCTTCTTACTGACCAGGTCCAGCACTCTATTCTGACCGTCAAGGTCAGCACGACCTATCCTGGAGCTTGTCGACCAGTCAGTGTAGAACATGTAGCTGAGAAGACAGACAGAAAAGGAAGACGCTGATGCTGAAAACTGTATGAACTCGCTCAACACAGCAGGCATAACTTCCTGAAAATACTAGTTATGAACCAACCAACAGCTTAACTGAGATGGGTCGTTAGTCCTAGTAGTAGTAGTGGTAATAGTTGTAGTTGTCATCAAAAGTAATCGTAGTATCAGTGGAAGTAGCCCAAGACTATATTTTTGTCATTCTTTGCTCTGCATACTTTGTATATGATGCACGCTCATCATGTTTTGCTCACTGGCTATGAGACTGCCAAAGTTGAGCCTTATATTCAGGAGCACCTTTTTTGTGGACTTTTACACTTTGACACAAATTTCAGGGAGTGCACCTTACATCCAGAAGCGCCTTTTAGTCCAGAAATTACTTAATTCGATAAATATCTGCTGCACACCGACAAAAACTTACCCTTTAGTGGGGTCCAGAGCAAGGCTCTTGGGTCTCGAGAGATCTGTGTGGATCACGGCCATGCAGTATTTGCCGTCAGACGTGCAGACAAAAATCTGCTCCCTCACGTCGTCAGCAAAGTACCAGTTCCCTGACACCCAGTCTTTTGCCACTTGTTTGATGACTGGAAAAAATTGGACAATGGTTAGCAATTTTTCTTTTTCCTCCCCCGTTACACACACACACACATGCACACACACACACACACACACACACACACACACACACACACACCACACACCACACACACACCACACCACACCACACCACACCACTACCACCACCACAGAACTTGTATCATGCATGCACATCAAAATATATTTGAACTCTTTCCATACAAAGTGGTTGGAAATAAAAATTATCAAAGCTAAAAAAAAAAAAATCTGCCCTTAACAGCAAAACAAAAAACACCTCATAATATAAGGAAAAAAACATTAGTAATATTATAATCACCTTGTTTCAAGCACAGTTATATCTTATGGAGTGCTTCTTAGTGGGGTTCAAGTACAGCATCACTACAGTAATCAAATTAAACCACAACGAAAATTGTGTGGGTGTGCATCTGTCTGTCTCTAAACAGGTGGGTGAGTGTACTCACAATCCAGGTTAAACTGCATGGAGATGTTCCACCTGATGCTGCTGTCGTCAGTTCTGGCACAGGACAGGGGAGCATTGTACGATACCTGAAATAAAAAACTAGTGAGTGTTACACACATAAATGCTATACGTAATATCCATTTCTAACATGCCAAGCCAATCAGGCGATCAATGCTAGTTGGAATTCAAACATCCCCAAAGCACAACGAAGCTTCACTGAGAAAAACACACCCACAAATGGTGCAGGAAGTTGTTACTGTAAAGTAGCAAAGCTGGTATGACCATAAATATACAATTAATAAGCCTTTAACCAACAGCCCTTCCACCTTTTCTCTTTTTTTATTAATGCCTATCTCCCTTTAAAAAAACAACAGCAACAGAAAAACAAACAGAAAAACAGAAGCCACGCTCCAAACAAGGAAATTTACAAGAAAGAGGAACCGTGAAGGTATAGGTATATGGCATGATGTTTGGGGGGGGGGGGAAGGAGGGGTCAAGTAAGAATTAGGGAGGCGTAAAATTAGATTCTAAAGAAAAAGAGAAAGAAATTGCATTCCTTACCCAACATATAGAAGATACGTTGCCATAATCAAAGTCAAGAGCAGTGATCATTTTGGATTGGAGGTTAATTGCGTAGGGTGTGGCCAGCTTGGCGCCCCTTCTGTCCAGCAGCTGGATCAGCGTTTGATTGGCTAAAATCAGTTTAGGGCTGGGCAGATCTGCACAGAAAATGAACAAGCTTCTGATTCACAAATCTGAAAATATGGAGTGGACAAATCTGAAAAGAAAATGATGCACAAGTTATAATGACAGCAAAGAGAATCGTGTCAAACCAGGGACCAATGAGTACAATTATGACAGCAAAGACTATCATGCAATGCCTGACCACTGTGTAAATGTCAAGCATACAACACCTGGCCAATGAGTGATAGGTCCAGGAAAATAATAATATGCATGGGAAGAACACTAAAGGGTGGGGTGAGGAGGAGATAGACGGAGATGGACAGAGAGGGTGATTGTGAGGGGCAGTCAAAACTCACAGTACAATTTGGGTGACAAATCACACTACCTGTGATCTGCTCTCCAACCCACCCACCCCTGCCAGAACAAAGCATGAGATGTGTCTGGTTTATCTGCTGGACCTACTTCCATCAACGTAACACCTGGACTCTGACATTTTTCCACTGGGGTCAGTGTGTGTGTAACCGGTCTGGCAGGTGCACTTGTAGCCTGGGTCTTCATCAACACAGTCTTGGTCACAGTAGGCATCATACTGGCATTCATTGATATCTGCAAGTCACCACATTATCAAATTAGTACCATGTCATAGGCACTGGGTCTTCATCAACACAGTCTTGATTGCAGTAGGCATCACACTAGCCTTCACTGATATCCATACATCACCCACATTATCAAGTTAGTACCATGTCATACATAGGCACTGGGTCTTCAACAGTCTTGGTCGCAGTAGGCATCATACTGGCATTCATTGATATCTGTAGGTCATCCATGTTATCAAGTTAGTACCATGTCATAGGCACTGGGTCTTTATCAACACAGTCTTGGTTGCAGTAGGCATCAAACTGGCATTCACCGATATCTGTACGTCATCCACGTTATCAAGTTACTATCAGGTCATAGGCAGTAAGTGTCATTTGCAGAGCTCTGCAAGGGTGCTATATAGATACACAGCCCTCCCAACCCTCAACCCCCAAGAAAATGATTAAAAAAACACACGTGTATGTCATATGCTACTGATATTGTCAGTCACAAAAATCTGAAATAAGAACGACTGCTTGCGTTCTAAAATAAGATCCAAACACATAAGAGATTCAAAAGGATGCTCAGGACACACACTAACACACACACACACACACACACACACACACACACACACACACACACACACACACACACACACACACATGAGCCTGCAAAACACACACACACACACACACACACACACACACACACACACACACACAACACAACACACACACATACACACACGCACACCCACACACATGCACACACACACATACACACACACAAACATGCAGTATACATACCAACACATTGTGAAATGGATGTGTTGTACACTTTGTTTTCTTGACAGTAACACTGGGCTCCCTGCATGGTCTCCTTACACAGCTTACAGGAGTGTGCATTGTTTGCACAGGCCCTGTTCACTACAGAAAACAAAGAATTGCAAACTGTCACAGTCACGCATTACATTCTGGACAATAAACTTACACAGCTTACAGGAGTGTGCATTGTTTGCACAGGCCCTGTTCACTACAGAAAACAAAGAATTGCAAACTGTCACAGTCACGCATTACATTCTGGACAATAAACTTACACAGCTTACAGGAGTGTGCATTGTTTGCACAGGCCCTGTTCACTACAGAAAACAAAGAATTGCAAACTGTCACAGTCACGCATTACATTCTGGACAATAAACTTACACAGCTTACAGGAGTGTGCATTGTTTGCACAGGCCCTGTTCACTACAGAAAACAAAGAATTGCAAACTGTCACAGTCACGCATTACATTCTGGACAATAAACTTACACAGCTTACAGGAGTGTGCATTGTTTTGCACAGGCCCTGTTCACTACAGAAAACAAAGAATTGCAAACTGTCACAGTCACGCATTACATTCTGGACAATAAACTTACACAGCTTACAGGAGTGTGCATTGTTTTGCACAGGCCCTGTTCACTACAGAAAACAAAGAATTGCAAACTGTCACAGTCACGCATTACATTCTGGACAATAACCAAATGCCCATGAAGATGTGGACAGTAACGCCATCACCTCCCCATCCACCCAGACAACCAAACAGTGCTGTAAGTACACTGCATCAGTGGGTATTCAAAACGTCACATGCGACAAATGCGCAGTGAGCCTGCCAGGGAACAGAGAATAGTGCTGTATTTAAAATGATCAATCAATCAGTCAGCCACACACACACACACATTACATCCAATGCCCCTCCCCCCTCCCCCCCCCCCCCTCCCACACACACCACAGACCAATTGTATACAACACACCAACAACACAACACAACACAACACACACACACATACACACACACATTATTCCAAGTGGAATAATTATTACCAGTGACAGCTGATCTATTTTCACACACACATGCACGCACGCACACACACCATACACACACACACTTACGGCAATGCCCCCCTTCGTCTGCTCCATCAATAGGGCAGTCCACAAAGCCATCACACAGGCTGGTGAAGTTGATGCAGCTGTAGGTGCCTGGACACCTGTACATGTTCGGCAGACACTGGAACTGGTCCACAACGTCACCTGAAATGTTGCCATGGAAACAGGTCAACAGGGGGTTCCAGGTGCAGCAGATCTTAGGCTGGCACCCACTAGTGTGCAGCCAGCAAGTAGGTTTAGTTACAGCCATGGTAAGACGTCTACCTGCCATCAACCTGAAAGGTTTAACTCTGTAAGTAGCTGTGCTACTTCCTCCAGTGTCGTTCTTCAGAACAGGAGTGACTCCTAGCAATGATTTTAATCGAAGTTGTTCCAGCAGAACTGTTTCTGACAATTTCAATGGCTACTCCTGTCAGTAAGGCCAACAAGATGTGAGGTGGAAACCTTTTTTGATCATCCTGAAAAATCAGGTAAATGTGGTCTTGAAACAGGGGTGGTCCTTTCATTTCCAGAGAAATGAATATGAAGGGAAAGGTTTCAGGGTTGGCCCTTCACCTGGGGTTCCAGTGTAAACACCCTCAGGGCAAAGACAAGGAAGAAAACACCAAGCTAGGCCCTTGCAGTAGCAGGTAACTGATGATTTGTTGCTTGGTTCATGGGCTGCCATACAGCATGCAGTCTGTTTGCCAGCATAGTGGACTTCCAGCAAAAGAATTTTCGGGTGGAATGACATCTCCAAGCCCCACTCTGTTAACCCAAACCCATCTCTGAAATTCTAATGCCAGCATCATAGCATACCTGTTAGATCCAGCATTCAATTATACCTGTTAGATCCAGCATTCCATTGTAAAGAGCCTAATGACCACAGTGAAGCTGCTGAGACCACCAAACAGGGCCTTTGTACGGGCTGCCTGTTCTAGAGAGTTAAAGGCCCACAATAAGGCAGGGCAACACCAACTAAGAGTTACAGAAATTGGAGAGAGAGAGAGAAAATGAAAAAAAACAGAAAAAACCCCAGATGTGCCCAGTGAAATAAAGATGCAGCCAATCAAAACACTGTTCATTTCAAATTGTATCTGAAGTCACTTCAGCTAAACTGTCTGTCTCAAACATGCATTGCCCTGTACACCAGAAAATGAACATGCAGGGTGTCCAGACAGTACACACACACACCACACACACACACACACACACACACACACACACACACACACACACACACACACACCATATTCACATCACTGACCATAGAAAATTAGTGCACTGTTTGACCACATGATCAAATGGAAGTATCACGTGGCAAAGACAAAACATTAGGTTATACAGATTATCAAACACAGACACACTGCCAATGTGAGCGAAACAAAATTTCATCCAACAACTAGAGTTTTAATTGAGGAGTGATGTTAAACCAGTACAAAACCTTCCTTTTAAACAAGCACAACAAACAACATCATTTGCTACCAGTACGACAGGGGGGAAATTAGACTCGACACCACACAAAAAGTCAACTTAACTACAGGTTTTACAAGTCACAAATGTGTTAATGAACCCTTTTGAATGTAATGATGAATAAAAAAATAAAAAATAAATGAACCCCTTCACTGCCCCAGCCTGTAAAATTTCCGGGCTTAAAGATGCATGAACGTTCCTGCAAACAGTATATTTTCCAGTCCTATAATACATCTACTTTCAATGCTATACATTTTGATGAAAGTCCTTTTGCATGCCAGTGCGGAAAAAAGACAAAAAGCCTTAAGGGTTTCAGATTTCACACTTTTATTGGTCGTTTTCAAGTGACATCTTTGCAGTGAAGGGGTTAAAGATCATCTGCAACAATATAAGGTCCACAACTCTAAAAAAAAAAAAAAAATCAACTTTGTTTGTTGAGAGATGTTAAACAAAACCGCATCAACTTCAAATGCTGAATACAGGAATAGGTGATGCGATGTTCACACACTGCAAGAGGAAGGAAGCATAATCAAACTGGATTACTGTGTGGCAGTTCTGCACTTTAAATTTACAGAGCACAGCTCAGGGAAGCTTCATGAAGTAACAATCACGATGCAGCTCCGTTTATGAAAGTCAAAATATAAAATATTAGAAATCAATACAATGAGCATAGCACCAAAAGATTATATTCCTTGATGAATGAGAGTATTATATATATATATATATATATATATATATATATATATATATATATATATGGACCGCTGAATGCACAACATAATAACATCAGATGCTTTCAGTTTTATTACTGATAAACCAAACAAAAGAGAGAAAACAACAAAATGGGTTTCTTCTCTGACTGGAACAAAAGGAAAAGGAAAAAAAGGGCACACTGCTTAATTGTGTTAAGTGAGGATGATAATATCAATCATCAAAATCCGTTCACAAAAAAGGAATAAATTTTAAAATGATGCTGGAAAAAATTGCATGACAGGAATTTTCCGGTCACGTGACCAGACAAGCATGCCGGACACACTGACAGTTTGGCATGCCACCGACTGAAATTACATTCCAAATCACCAACCTTCCGGCAGCACATTGGTAATGGTATTGTGGAGTGCTGGTGGTAGAAATGGTAGACCTGTGTGCAAACACCAACATCACTTACGTACAACACATACACTTTGCGCCTTTCAACTTCCTGTCAAAAACAAATGAATAAATCTGTATCAAACCCAAAAGTAACCCAACCATTACTCTTGTTTTCTTGTTACATTATTTGCTGTGCTGTTTTTCAGTTTAAAGAAGAAGGAGGGGAAGAACGTGAATACTAATAAATAAACAAACAGAGAAATGAACAAACAATAATAATAATAAGTACAAAAATAATGCCATGGAGTCAATGATTACTGAAAGGTCATCATGAGTTACATAATTCAGATACCATAAACATGTCTGTGACTTGAATTATTCTGGTTCTTTGCTCATATTTTAACGTCAACTCCTCGGCTCCCTGGAATATTCAGTCAAATTGGTCAGCCAGCTTTCAAAACTCATAATAATCAACCAAGAAATTTCTGAATATTACTGCACGCTCCTCATAACAGAACGAAAAGAATCATGGGCTTTCTTTTGACTGCAGCTCTCATGAATAGCATATGGGTGCGCTGCAATAAAAAATCAGATTCAAACACAGGGAGTCCAGTAGTGAAGGGAGTGGGGAGGAGGGATGGTGAAGAGGAGGAGAAGACGGACTGAGGGTGGAAGCAGTAAAGATTTGCAGCTGCCAAAAGCTTCAAGCCATTGCCTGCATTCCTGGTCATCAGTTCCTAGTAATCAGTCCTCATACTTTTCTTTTAACCTTGTACACACATCAAGCACAACATTTAGCATTCAAGGTGACATTTTATATTTAAAAAAACACACATGCCATTGACAACACAGTAGTAAGGAGGTATGCAAAATGGTACTTGGACGGTTTACTGTTTAACTAAATAATAACAGCTGACAGAGTGACACGAATCTACATCACAACATGTACTAAGCAAGTGGTATTTCATCCGCTTCATTGGGAAGTTACAAAACTGAAAAACAACAGCAAATTGCAAGAACACAAGGTGTTTTGTTGTTTTGGGGGGTAGGGGATGGGGGGAGCTGTTTGTTACAACACTCAAATAGAAACAGATGATGGAGGTTACATACAACAGTAGAGGCAACATGTATCTTATCACCACTGCTACTGGAAAAGGGGTTGGGGGTTGGGGGGCAGGGGCGGGGGCGGGGGAGGGGGGGGGGGGGGGCACAAAAACACACCCCTGTACAAAATGAGCACAAGAACACTGAAGCAAAGCTCTGTGTACAAAAGAAAGACAATCAGCAACAAGAAATGCTAAACACAACAAGCAAGTTAAGAGAGACAGACAGAGGGAGAGAGATGGTTGGAGGGAGGCGGGGGTACAGAAAGAGAGGCAGAGGGAGGGAGAAACACACAAGAGAGGAAGAGAGACAGAGGGGGAGGAGAGAAGGAGAGAGAGAGACAGACACAGACACACACACACACACAAGCTTGGACAGTATGTAAAAACAGAGCAAAACCACACACACACACACACACAAAGATAATGACTGCAGTGAGATGGGGGGGGGGGGGCAGGGGGGCAAAGAAAGAAAAAATCAAAACAGAAAAAAAGAAAAAGGAAAAAAGCTGAAATTAAACCATTAATAACTGAATGACGTATATGACATAACATTGTGATTGATCACAAAATACAAAGAAAATGCTACAAAAACATCACAAGCAAACATACTCTATTATATTTCAGGTCATTTATTGTACACTGTTAATCGCATTGTAATAAAAACTGATCCACTGTGTGTAGAATATTTTTTTTATCTTGGTAGTTAGTTTAAACCAAGGTTACTCAAGAACTGACAAACTGGGATATATATATATTATATCTCATTCAAATGTTTGCTACTACTCCCTCAAAAGTTCATGTTTTAAAATCTGCAATATTTAGAACTTAGAATTTTAAGAGTATACTTGGTACAGTTTCTAAAATGATTGAAAGGAACTCAACAAGTCACATATCAATTATTTTTTTTTTTAGAAAGCAACCATTTTCACTGACCACATCAACAGAGGTATACTGTGACTCCTTTTAACAGAATCTCTTTATACACAGCAATCACCAGCCCTGTAATAACATATAGTTACTGTTTAGCTACACACAGCAAAGAACCGCACCATCAAGTTTTTAAAAAGCGAAAGAGCTCAAGCCAAAATTAGCAGAGGCAATTCAAACGGTTGTGTACAAGTCTACTTTGGTAATGGCATTATGACTGGCACATAGATCTATACAAAGAGCATGAGTGCCACTCAATAAATAAAAACAACAATGAACAATGATGTCATTTCTAGGAACCAAAGGAGGCTCGCTTTTTGTTGGGGGCTCATTCTGTCCGAGAGGTGTCAACGGAGAGAGACAAATCAGCGAAGTAAATAATCATTCATAGCTTTGTAAAAAGTTCCATGTGAAAGTCAAAACAAACAAAAAAACACAGAGCAGGGGGTAGGGTGGAGACACAGAGACAGACAGACAGGCAGACAAACAGAGACAGAGACAGAGAGACAGAGACAACGAAAGACAGACAGATTGAGACAGTGAGGAGAGAAAGAAAGATGTTGCTTTTCAGATATCATACTTTACAAAGATTCTACTAAAATACTGGTTGCTCTCAAAGAAACAATACTGTTCAGAAGGAAAAGCTTGGCAGAACACAGACTAACAAACCACTTCAGTTTCTCAAACAAAACTAACCACTTCCACTCAGTTATTAATTAATGGTGTGAAGCAGAGGGTGAAATTAATGACAGCGGGGGCGGATGGAGTACGTAGGTGGTATTGACCACGCCACACGTCGTGTAAGTAAAATCAAAACCAGACAGGTAGTTTCAGAGAAGAGGGAGAAACACAGGTAGCAGGGGGATGCAAGGACATCTTGACCAGGCTATCATTTTCTGGAGCAAGCAAGGATTAGAATTTGGATACAAGTACTGGTTGGGTGGGTCAGGGTTGGCAGTGACAGGCTGTCCATCAAACAATAGGTTGGGGGGTTGGTGGATACTTTGCTTGGAAAGTGGGTCAGAGTTGTTCTGTCTGTGTTAGTTATTGCTGCTGAGCGCTTAAAACTTCTGTTGGTTTGTTAGGGTTCAAGGCAAGTAAGAAAAAAAACTTATGATGCTGCTTATAATAAGGGGTTGGAATGATCAATTTTGTCCACATTCAACTGAAACAAAGAAAATGTCGACCTTGTGTTGATGTGTGGCTGTTATGGCGGAGGGAGGTCTCTGCTAAGAATATCCCACAACTTGCAATCATAACCTTATTTGTTTATAGCACTTCCTGTCTGGTAGTGACAGACTTAAAACCTTCAATCAGTACGCTTAAAAAACAAAACAAAAAACCCCCACAAATTACCTATGGCTTGAACTATTCTGATCCCCCCAAATATGCTTTTTTCCTAACTTAAAGATGAGGCTGGACCCCTTTCACAAGGTCACACTCTGTGCCCAGGCATTTTTAACTGTTCTGCAACCCCACCCCACCCCATGCCTCAGACATCTTTCTGGTCGCATCAACAAAAAGAAAGGGCCTACAGCCTTGCCTCCCTTGAAAATAGTTTGTCTTTCCTATCTTAATTGCTGTCTGCGTGTATCAGCTTTTCCCATCGCCAAGTACGAACACAACCATTACTCGAGAGGCCTCCATGATATGCCTAGAAGCAGTGTCTCTGTGGCACTACGGTAGCTCAGTGGATAGTGCAAACAGCAGCGTGGCTAGCAGCTAGTGAACAGCGGTGAGGTACAATGACACTGCGTTCAAAGTGGCGTGACTTGGAGAGTGAGATCAGCACAGGCTTTTGGAATCCGACAGGCTGGAAGAATGAAAGTCTCTAAGCAAACCGCAGGCATTTTATGTTTCTCTGCTCTCCAGAGGAAAATAACTTCTGCTTCAACAGGCCACAAGGGAAATAACTTCTGTTTCAATAAGGGAAGTAACCTCTGCTTCACTAAGGGAAGTAACTTCCGTTTCTGTTGGAACTGTTCTATAACAGCACTGGATCTTGATCAGTTATTGGTTTACTGTTGCTCAACCATCTCAGAGACTGCCCCAGATTTTCAATAACTAGGGAACTGACTGTGGCATCAAAGCAAACTCAGACAATATCATATCATGTCAAACATGGTGTCAATCGCATACAATGCACCTTAGAGCACTTCACAATTTGACCTGGTGCCCACGTCTTCCCATCTCTACCCCAAGACCCATTGTGGTAATAAAATAATAAAATAAAAAGAAAGGGTGAAAAAAGAAGAAAGAAAAAAAAGAAAAAAAAGAAAAGAAAAAAAATGGGCTTCCTGCCAGTAGAAACAACAGCGGAATAAGTGATGCATTCATCTGTTGCCTACCACCCAAGCAATCCTATAATACACCAACAGTGATAATAAGATCTCTAAGGTTATCACCCCCGTCACCCGAAAAATGCATACACAACAACACCATCATTAAGCCAAAAACATACCGAGTACATAAATCAACAGAAACGAAACCCACTGAATAACATATCAAGATATTACAACAAAGAAGCGAATGAACGACAGCAGCAAAACAACACAAATTAGATACAGTTGAGTGGCACGACAGCATCAGTAGCGGCAGCAAGTGGACGAGTGACAAAAAGCAACATATACAAACCTCTAGTGTGGTAGCCCTTTTTACGTGTTCGGCCTGAGGCAAGAGAGAACGAAGACAGACACACAGAGAGGGATGCAATTAGTAGAAAACACACCAATCTTTGTGTGTCATGGACTGACATTCTGACCCTTGTAGTTTAAGGGGGGGGGATGTTGTTTGAGGTTTTAATGCTTCAGTATTCCTTGTGGGAAAGTAGGAGGCTCACCTTACCAAGCTACAACAGCTGCAAGAGCAGTGCTACCCATTCCTAGCAGAGTGTGCAGTATTTTTGTATGTTCAAATACTGTATGTGGCTGTCACTGTTGGGGACTTTTAGCATGCGCACATAATTATGTTGTTGCTTGCGACTGCATGCAAGGGCTGCATGAACCATAAGAGAGTCTGCACCAAATGTTTACTCTGGGAGACAAAAACCTGGTCATGCAGGGGAATGGAACCTGTGTCAGTGTTGCATGTGACCTTTCTGACCAATGCACTACCAACTGAGCTATCCCACCCTTAAACAAGTATGGAGTTTGCAATTAAGCGTTGTTGTTGTTACAGCGTTTGGAGCTTACACTGTGCACATCTATCCACAGTGTTCTGGTCTCATTATGTGCGTCCATTCTTCATCATGATGTCATGTTTCATAATGCGATCAAAAACTGAGGACACAACTTTAAAAAGAAATGTTTTGTGGTTGTCAAGTGTGCTCTACATTTGTCTTATATGCAGCAAAGCTGTGTTAACTTTTACTCATATGTTTTAATCCCACTCATATTCATTTTGTATTATTGTACTGTTTAATGCTGCAACTCTAGCTAACTCTCTCTCTCTCACACACACACACCCAAACGCATACACACACACACACACACACACACGCACGCATGCATGCACACAGACATACACGCAAGCACGCACATATGCATGCATGCATGCATGCGTGCGCACGCACACACACACACACATCATAAATCTGTACTATGTATTTTTTCTGGAATTGCAGTTCCTGCCTTAGCCAAGTGCACGTGTAAAAATAACTTTGAATCTGTCACTTCCAACTCATTGCATTATCTTGTTCAAAACGCGGTCTGACTAGTGTGCCATGCAGCAGGGTCTGCCATGACCTAATGTCTCAAAACCAGTGTGAAACAGGTGGTAACACAGCGCTCCAGCTCAGCAAGGGTCACAATCTCAGTCTTTTCCGCCCACTGACACAAGTAAAAAAATGTACATCACCATACAATACAGACACACTTTGCCATGGTACAAGGTAATACCAGTTGCTGAGAGACAAGTTACAGTCTCAAATATGCAAAACACCAAGCAAACCGTAATTTCACACCATTTGGTGGTGGAGCAAAACAAAAACGTTACTCGATTTTTTTTTATTTTTTTTTTTGGTCATTACTATTATATTATTTTCTTATTCTAGAAGATTACATTGTCAGTAGTTTAATTAACAAGCTTTATTTTATTGATGATGAATATTATTATTTATTTTACCTTTTCTTTAATACACCTTACGTCCTGCCTTCTTTTTATTTTTTTTAGTTTCAACTGAGCAGTTATCAAAGTAAAGCATCTGAAAAGACGATGTGTCTTTACAGTTTCAGTGTACATGGCTGAAAAATGTAAATAAACTACTGGTTCTGACAAATGCCCCTGAATGGCAACTTCAGCCATCTCCTACCCAAACACACACACACACACACACACACACACACACACACACACACACACACACACACACACACACATGCATCAGCACATGCACACTTTCTACTCTTTCATTCCCTCTTTCTTCTTTTTTTCACTCACAAAAAAATGGAACACAATGTACACACCATAAAGGCCTACTGACTATTTCCAGCTCTTACCCCCCCCCCCCCCCCCCCCCCCCCCCCCCCCCATCCTCCCCAGACAGCCCACTCTCCCTTTGTCTTGCAGCATATATATATGTAAATTATGGTTAGACACTACTATGTGATACAGGCATGCGGTTAAGGGTTCCAAAAAGTCACACTTTAGTTCAACCTACATTACTCTGGACAGAGGTTAACAGACTGATTTTTCAATGTCAAAGTCTATTAATCTATTTCAGTATCTGGTCTAACAACAACAATGCCCATGCAGTTTGATTTGATTTCGGGACCAACAATAACAATAGGTAATTCAGTGTCATAAAACAGTCAACACACAAGCTTTTTCATCCCTGTCAACCACAGCGGCACAATGGTAAGTTATGTCATAGCTCTTTTTCAAAACATGTCCACACTGTCAAAGCTTGCTTCATACTTCGTGGTACACTGAGAGTGATAAACAGTGTGGTTGGCTACTTTTCTTTTGGCCGTCTGAGCATAATAAAGTGTCACGCAAGTCATCTGAGACATACAGAATTTTTCTTTTCTTCTCCTTTTTCAACTGAGCTATTTGAGCTTTTGTTGGATTCTTTTGCTCTGTTTTATTTTCAACTAATTTTATGACACGTGATGTTAAAATCCAATTTTTAACCAGCTAACTAACTGGGGTCCAGCTAAGAAGACTTCTAATTGGAGTTCTACAACTTCACGATTCACAAACACACCAGGAGCACACTCTCAAAAGCTGCAAAAAGCTTGAAGCAGCAGCTCTTGTCTACGGAGTTATTTTAGATACAAGGGGGGAGGGGGGTTGTTATCAGGTAATAATACAGCAATGAGTTTGATCGACTCTGCCACAAATACAGGTGTGCCTGTGGATTCTACTCTAGCAGGGTACATCAAGGATGCAGGCATGGAGAAAAAAACAGAAAAAAAACAATAATACTTTACATGGTTATCAAAACAAAAACAGAATTTTAAATAGTGATGACATATTCAGTGGTGCGGCAAACTGTGAGAGCTGCTTTTGAATATGGCTATTTCTATAACTAAGTTCTTGCGATCAACGTTTTTGGTAGTATTTTGTACAAGAAGGAGAAATTGCTCCGAAAGCTCACATTCAAAACAAGGATGGGAGGAGATTATCTTTGTCTTTCTCTTGTGGACTTTCCATTGGCACAAGGAGACAAAAAACTATGAATGTGCATATCTTTCATAAATTATATTCATAGGTACAAAAAGTTTCAAAAATCAACCTCACTTAGAAAAGCACCTGGAAAATGCCAGCATGAAGTGCTTTGTTAAAGCAGGAAATATATCCATTAACTCCCTTAAATAACATCAAATGGCAGGTAAAGTACCGTTTTGTAATGTGAACATCTTTTAACAATTACAAAATGTTCTACCCCCCCTAAAAAATATGTCTTTTTTCTTCTCTCCCCCCCCCCCCCCTTTTTTTTGGGGGGGGGGGGTGATCTTTCATCTTTCAACTACACTCTCTTGCTGCATCTTTTGGTCTTCAAACTTAGTCACAGTCAACAAAAGGAGTATGAAGCTCAAGACATCTATTAAAAGATGTTTGACAGACACAACTTTCACAGTGTAGAAAAGATCTCAACGCTAAGGCTTGTGCCTCGGTCGGTTGGTCGGTCGGAAGGCCGTACACAGATCATTACATGGACTGACTTTCCTCCCACCACCTGAGTCGGATAGTAGCGTTGTTACTGACAATTCAGTCACCATAAATAACGGGAAAATAACTAACTGTTTGCTTTGATAGGCAAAGTACACATAACGATCTTTGTTTTGCATCCGTCACCCGCCCAAAATGTGCAATGCATTATGAAACCATAGCACACATCATTCAAATCAGTACCAGCGCGTAAACAGTACACCGTGAAGTTGTTACTGCCCTTTCACACCCTCTCCCCGCGTCACCCTTCCGTCACCAAAGTGTGAAACCAAACACAGACCCTCAACAATGGGGTGAACCTTCCACATGGTGTGGTTACACTAGTTACACAGTACCTGGGGAGGGGAGGGGCGAAAATTCTGACTATATGCCATTAAAGAAGAAAAGAAAAGGGGAGAAAAACGAAAAGAAAAAAAAAACGCCTGTATAAACTGAAAGCATGCAGCGGGGAATAATTAAGCCGCCACTTACAGATCTCGGCAGCTTCGTCAGCTCCGTCATCGCAGTCCTTCTGCCCGTCACACTGCCAGCCCATCGCTATGCACCTTGAAAACCCCACCGGACACTGGAACTGGGTGTCAGGACACACCCTCTGGTTTTCTGTCACAAGGAAACGAAAGAGACGTGAGCTAAACCCTACTGAGCACTGGAAGTGGAACAATGTCTTATGGCATTTTCTCAGTTTCTGCTTCCACGTCACTATCCGTGAGGGAAAAGAAAATCTCTGTGTGTGTATGTTGGGGGGGGGGGGGGGGGGGGGGGGGGGGGGGGGGGGGGGGGGGGGGGGGGTATGAATGAACCAGAAAGGTAAAACTTCTGGCAATTTTCGAAACATGCAAAGCAATATTCCAACCTATTCCAGGCTTAAAAGAGGAAGACGGGATAGTTCTCGAGTCTCAGCAGTGGGGCATCTCAATTGCTGCATCCACAGAACCCAACAGCAAAGACAGAATCAGGTGGTTGGGTGGGAAGGGGGAAGGTGTGTGTGTGTGTGTGTGTGTTGTGGGGGGGGGGGGGGGGACAGGCGCGAAGAGTGGACCATTCTTAAAAGCATTCATAAAGGAGGTCACCGAGGTAACAGAGATCGAAAGCGAGGCTGGGTTCTGCATTAAAACTGGGGTCATTCTTAATGACCTCGGTCACGGCGGGTCACGCGATCGAAAGCGAGGCGAGACGGCAACCCTACCTCAGCTTTCAGCCTCGTGACCCGCCGCAACAGAATGATCTCAACAGGGATTGTCCATCACTTACCACACTCTGTCTCGTCATCCCCATCCGGGCAGTCGCTGTCTCCGTCGCACACCCAGTTCTTGGGGATGCAGCGCATGCCATCGAAGGCCGTCTTGCAGGAGAACGTGTCGGGGGGGCATTTTCCTGGAACACATAAAACAAGGGAACGTTTACAACACGGCTGTAATAGTCTCGAAAGGCTCAGGACTCGCCACGACACTTCTTTTATGCTTTATATATATATATATATATATATATACACACACACACACATATACGTATAATAGTTTTAAAGCAACACTAGGTATTTCTGCACAGAAAACACCACCAAGCAATACACGCAATAACAAAAGAAATGTGCAGGGCGGTGCGTTGTGAAATAGTTACACTATCAGGCTGCATCCAATCCATGCAGGTATGTGAATGAGTATTACTTTTTGTTGTTGTTTGGTTGGTTGCTCTCTCTCTCTCTCTCTCTCTCTCTCTCTCTCTCTCTCTCTCTCTCTCTCTCTCTCTCTCTCTGTGGAATTATGTTCATCTATATTATATACAGACAATTCAACTTTCTTTTGAGCTCTTCTTGACCTAGCGAACACACAAGGATGACGCTGGAACATGAAATAAGAATGGAACCTTGTATCACAGGTGGAACACACCTGCGACCCATGGATACTTATCCTCACCTACAAGGCCAGAGGGCAGTGCAAATCAACACCCCGAATTACCAGCTGTGACTCTGCTTGCCTTGCGGGAAACACAACCGCTCTTATAAATCTGTTTGCCTGGTCCGTCTTTACGTCATAGTACTCATGGCATGTTTAATCAATGAAATTCGATAAAAGGGACTCAGAGCCTTGCTAGATCGAGCGCGCGCGCGCGCGTACACACACACACACACACACACACCACACACACACACACACACACACACACACACACACACACACACGAGACTTTTACATTAAATTATGAAATTTGGATGGACGAATAGGCACAGACAAAGAAAAGAAGAGCCAAACTGTTTAAATATGTAATTTACCCCCTCCCACCACTCTGTCTGTCTGTCTGTCTGTCTGTCTGTCTGTCTGTCTGTCTCTCTCTCTCTCTCTCTCTCTCTCTCTCTCTCTCTGTCACACACACACACACACACACACACACACACACACACACACACACACACACACACACGCACGCACGCACGCACGCACGCACGCACGCACGCACGCACGCACGCACGCACGCACGCACGCGCGCGCGCACACACACATAGTGGCAAGAGACAGACAAGGAGAGAAAGTAAGCTGTGAAATCATCCCTGGTGTCAAATATCTTGAATCGCTTAGTCTCAACAAAGAAAGATGATATGTAGAAATAAAAACATGTGTTTCAATTATTTTCATAAATTAACAGCAGGGCTGTGTGTTATAGAGCTTCACAATGCCCACACAATGTTTGGCGACTGCTAACTCCCGTCCAATGCGATCTTTATCTGTGGACTTTGCTGTGTGCAATAAAGGCAGTGTTTGGCGTGCAAACTCGGTGCTGTTCTCGTGTTGACATTCCTTTGTCGAAGGCGACACGCCACTCCATGCAATAACATCTGGACCCCCTCTAACTGGCTCCCAGGCTGTCAGCCCACTCCATCGATGTTTGCACCACACGGTGCGGTGACTCTCTTCACAATGCCAAAGCGTTAAAATACTATCGTTAATATTACATAACAAACTAGCAATGGGGGCTAGTAGGATACCCCTGTCCTGACCCCTCCACCCCTAGCAATGACATTGGTACAATAGCACCACCACCCCTCTCTCTCTCTCTCTCTCTCTCTCTCTCTCTCTCTCTCTCTCTCTCTCTCTCTCTCTCTCTCTCTCTCTCTCTCTCTCTCAGTTGTTTGTTTCTCACACTGTTATCCTTTTCATTTCCGCTGCAGTCACTGTCTCTTTTTATATGTGTTATTTCCGTTGTGGTGACTGTCTTATCTGCTATTATTATTATTATTCATGCTGTATTGGTCTATTCCTTCTATCATAAGATTTCACTACGAATGTCTTGGTTATTAGTAGTACTGTAGCAACGGTAGATATGTCAGTCGGCCTTTGTGTTGATATCTTCACCGTTGAGAAATAAAATTCTCTCTCTCTCTGTCTCTCTCTCTCTCTCTCTCTCTCTCTCTCTCTCTCTCTCTCTCTCTCTCTCTCTCTCTCCTCCCTCCTTCTCTCCAGTGGGTGCACACATTAGAAGAAGTCGATCAGTGGACACTGAGTTCTGGCAGGCCTTGCAGTGTAGCAGTCACAATTTAGTGCAGTCAAAGACAATTTGCCGACTCCCTGCAGGACTCAGCGTGCGTGTTTAGTCCGGACTCTCAGTCTGTCTGGGCAGGCCTTGTAGTGTAGTACTAGTGCTGCTAGTAGTCGTCATTATTTAGCGCAATCAGAGACAATTCACTGTCTCTGTACTCTGCAGCGTAGTGTGGACTCTAAATTCTGGCAGATATTGTAATATGTAGTACTAGTAGTCATAATATTATTAATGTTAAGTGCAATCAAAACCAGTTTATTGACTCAGTGAGTCGAGGGACTGTAAACCCTGAGCTGGCTTCGGCAGGGTAGTGTGCACTCTCAATTCTGGCAGATGTTGTAGTGTGGTACTAGTAGGCAGATGTCGTAGTGTGGTACTAGTAGGCAGATGTCGTAGTGTGGTACTAGTAGGCAGATGTCGTAGTGTGGTGCTAGTAGGCAGATGTAGTGTGGTACTATACTAGTAGGCAGATGTTGTAGTGTGGTACTAGTAGGCAGATGTTGTAGTGTGGTACTAGTAGGCAGATGTCGTAGTGTGGTACTAGTAGGCAGATGTCGTAGTGTGGTACTAGTAGGCAGATGTCGTAGTGTGGTACTAGTAGGCAGATGTCGTAGTGTGGTGCTAGTAGGCAGATGTAGTGTGGTACTATACTAGTAGGCAGATGTTGTAGTGTGGTGCTAGTAGGCAGATGTCGTAGTGCGGTACTAGTAGGCAGATGTCGTAGTGTGGTACTAGTAGGCAGATGTTGTAGTGTGGTGCTAGTAGGCAGATGTAGTGTGGTACTAGTAGGCAGATGTCGTAGTGTGGTGCTAGTAGGCAGATGTAGTGTGGTGCTAGTAGGCAGACGTAGTGTGGTACTAGTAGGCAGATGTCGTAGTGTGGTACTAGCAGGCAGATGTTGTAGTGTGGTACTAGTAGGCAGACGTAGTGTGTTACTAGTAGGCAGACGTAGTGTGTTACTAGTAGGCAGACGTAGTGTGTTACTAGTAGGCTGATGTTGTATGTTGTAGTGTGGTACTAGTAGGCAGATGTTGTATGTTGTAGTGTGGTACGAGTAGGCAGATGTTGTAGTGTGGTACTAGTTATAGTCACAATTTAGTGCAGTCAAACCCAGTTTACTGACTCAGTGAGTCGAGGAACTGTCTCTGGACTCTGGGCCGGCTTAATTCTGAAGTATATGGTGAGTGGAGTCTCAGTTCTAGCAGACCTTGACACGTTTAATACCTAACCCTAACCCCTTTTTGGGGGGGTCCGCAACATCTTCGCCCGGTTCTACCCGTCCCCGAAATGCGGGACAGATGCCTGCCGAAAGAATGTTGGTAAGTTCTTGCAGGAGCACGGCATACTTTGTCGCGGGTTTGCACAATCCTGGAGTGGGTGGGGGCAGGGCGTGTCAAATCACTAAAGACAGCGTTCTCTCTCTCTCTCTCTCTCTCTCTCTCTCTCTCTCTCTCTCTCTCTCTCCTCTCTCCCCCCCCCCCCCCCCTCTCTCTCTCCTCTCTCTCTCTCCTCTCTCTCTCTCTCTCTCTACTACAATCCTTGTAAAATAAAGTTTTCGAGTTCGAGTTCTCTCTCTCTCTCTCTCTCTCTCTCTCTCTCTCTCTCTCTCTCTCTCTCTCTCTCTCTTCCTCACTACATCCTTGTAAAATAAGTTCGTTCGTCTCTCTCTCTCTCTCTCTCTCTCTCTCTCTCTCTCTCTCTCTCTCTCTCTCTCTCTCTCATAATTACAGTATGTAATATGAGGTGGTAGGTCATCTACCTGCACCCCTTCACGAGGGGCAATGGCCTAAATAAATAAAACTTCCGTATCACTATGGTTGACTGGGCGTAAAACACCAAGTTACTCTCTCCTCTCTTTTCTCTCTCTCTCTCTCTCTCTCTCTCTCTCTCTCACACAACACACACACACACACACGCACACATACACACGCAAGCACGCACGCACACACACACACACACACACACACACACACACACACACACACACACACACACACACACCACACACACCGCGCCGCGCGCTCGCGCGCCACGCACGCACGCAGCACGCACGCACGCACGCACCACGCACGCACGCACGCACGCACGCACGCACGCACACACACACACACACACACACACACACATTTAACTGCTCCATTGGGTAATTTAATTTCCTATGAGAAAAACAAGCTGTAACGGTGTGTACACACGATCACGTACTGAAGCACGAGCGATGTTTGCTAAAAATCTTGGTGTATCAAGAGGGAGGGACTCGGTTATTAAAACTCGGCACGGGCAGCCGTCCACCTCTCCTCCCGAGACCGCCGGCGGCTCAAACGTTGTTTTTCTGTCCGCAAATCTGACAGGGCGCCGAGGGTCAGAGAAAACCGTGTCATGTCCTTATGATGGAGGGGCGGTGGGGGGTGGAGGGCGGAGGGGGGGGGGGGGGGGGGGGGGGGGGGGGGACAAGACACTACCTGGTTGGGAGGGCACGAACCTATGTCACAAACAGGCGTTGTTAACTCCGCTCCCTTTTCCTCCTCTTCCTCTCTCTCTCTCTCTCTCTCTCTCTCTCTCTCTCTCTCTCCCCCCTCTCCTCTCTCTCTCTCTCTCTCTCTCCTGTGTGCTCTCTCTACGTTTCTCTCTCTCTCTCTCTCCCCCCCCCCCCCCCCCTCCCATCTACAGCCTACAGAGCGCTAGCAGCAGTTGCAGAAGAAGGAGCAGTAATGGTAATGCTAGTAGATACTAGTGTGTGGCCACACGTGCTCCAGAGAACTTTTAAAAACTGTCATTCGTTTTCCCTCCTTTTTCCTAAACTGCTGGCAGAACTGCTGTACCCGTAAACGCCAGGTCACGACACTGTAACAAGCAGCCTCCCAGCTCCGAACTTCAAGCAGCCACTGCCTGCCAACCTGCCCGTCCTCAAGTGAGCAAAGACAGAGAGGTCATTCGTGTTTAACGCCCAGTCAGCCATGACGGTCATATCAGGGCGAAACATATTCTGTCAGAACACAATACTTGCTACAGAAATAGATATATTTTTTAAACCGTACTTGTTACACCCAGCACAGTGTTGTGAATTAAAAAGCGGTAACACATGATGTCAATGCTTGGAATATGACTAACCCCCCCCCCACGCTCCGAAGGGGGTCGGGGATATATGATCCCCTACCCCACCTGTCAAGAATCTCAGCGGCTGTCATTTGATTCCCATTTCCTATCTCCTGCCTTTTTGTTGTTGTTTTATTTTTAATGCCCAGTCCTGCTGCCCTCTCAGTCTTGTCCTTTCTTGCTAATGGCCCATTCTCTTGACTTTTCTCTCCAGAAAATTCATTCTCTGCGGCTCTTGTTGAGCAGCTAGATGACAGCTGGTAGGTGTCATGTGCAGCTTGATGCCAGATGTCACTGGTATTTGCCAGTGAGCCCTTTTGGGATTTATTATCAATTCTGTCGATTCCTTGCTTTTCTGTTGTTCCCTTCTTCTTTTTTTAAACTCTGGAATCAATATGCATTTATTATGAATAATAAAGTTGTTGTTTTTTATTTGTATTTATATTGTATCTATGTATTAAATAGCTCTCATCTGCTTCCACACTGTCTCTGGTACATCTCCTCCATACGTCTCTGAGTTGCTTCAGCTCTACTCTCCTTCTCACTCTCTTCGCTCAGCCTCGGATACTCGGATCTTCCGTGTTCCTAGGACGGGCAGAAGGACGCTGGTGGAGAGATCCTTTCAATAAACTGGACATGTAATCTGGAACTCCCTCTCTCTGTCAGGCATTCGTCTTCACTCTCTTATGTCAAAACTAAAAACCCATCTCTTCTTCTGCATACTTATCTGTCGTTTTCTTCTCACTGTACCAATCTATCACCAGTAATGCATGTATGTTGTAGTGTGTGTGTGTGTGTGTGTGTGTGTTGAAATGAGTGTATCCTTATGTCTTTGTAAGCGTGCTGGGCTCTTACGAGATGGGGCGCCATAAATCATCCATTATTATTACTATTATTTTTAAAGGGTCGGCGATTATAAGCATATATCCAAGCCGTATTTACTGTTTGCTCTCTCTCTCTCTCTCTCTCTCTCTCTCTCTCTCTCTCTCTCTCTCTCTCTCTCTCTCTCTCTCTCTCTCTCTCAAGGGTCAATGTCGAAGGGACTAAGTCTTCGAAAATCCTTAAATTATATAAATATACCAAAAACATATTTTTCTCTCTCAAAAAGTCTGTACATCTATCTATACACACAAACAAATGAATACGTTGTTTTACATTTGTGTTTTCGACAGATTTTTGTAGATTTGACTTGAGTAAGGGTTACATATATACATGAGAAGTTTTGAAATGTGTGCATGTAGTTACTTATGACAGAGTTTGATCGTCCTGGGTGACCCTTCGCAGTTCACAGGGCCATGAAGTCCAATGACCTTTTTGTCCTCCCCACCCCCATCCACCCTCCCCCCCCACGCCACTCCCCTCCCCCCAGGGACACGCATTCGTGCCTCAGTCAGTCAAACGGAAGTCACGCCTACTGTAAAATGACCGTCATTGTCACTCACATCCTGCTGTGGTGGTGAACTTTTACTGAAGGGCTACTTCATTTACACAAAGGTGAAGAAAAAAATTGCAAGTCGAACAGTGTACGAACGATCAGGACGCACGCAAGATGGACAGGAAGAAAAGTCATTCGTCCAGACGGCTGAGACAAATACGTGATGACTCTGAAACTAGTACACCAACAAGTTTAACACGATCCAAATGAGCCTCATCTCTGTCAAAGATTTACATGACATAAACTGTATTCAAGTATTCCTAAAGCACGTGAAACACGAACACAACATCTATTACGGGCACGATTGTGAGTGCAACTGTATATTCTTACTTACTTTTTATTTACTTGATTTTTATTAAGCTCTTATTCTAAGCGAGTGAAAATGTATAAGTATTTTATCTACTTTTTAGTTACTCGTTTATTATTTGTCAACGGCAGACAACCGAATTTCCTTTTTAAGGCTTAATAAAGTATTATTGTATCGTATTGTGGTACAAACGCTCCTTGTGTAATGAAACTCTGCACCACGCCTGCCAGGGCGTAATGAAAGACACACATATTACATGCGGCGAATCTTCCTCCTCATCTCCCGGAGCAAACCCCAGAGTGGCCTTAAACCCACTGTAACCAATAACCCCGGCCGGTGGGGGTGTAGCAATGGCAGCCAATATGAAATTGCTTTCACGGCACTGTCACATCGACGGCGTCATAAGTCATCCTCTACTGGGTCGATATCAATGTAAAAACGACAACAAACAAAACAAAAAACGAAAAGACAGAAAGGAAATTCATTCCCCAAAATTCGAAAGAGAAGCGTGCAAGAGAACATACAACAAAATAGGCAATACGATGATGGTTTTGTTTTTGCGTGTTTCTTTCGGCATTGCTGTTGTTGTTGTATATATATATATATATCTATAAAACCGTTTGGGGTAGAGATGGGACGGGATGTAGTTTTAGCGAAATGTCAAAATTCGCACGAAGATAGCATCTATTAAGCTTAAATTACCAGATCACTGTTGGCGACCTTCATCCAGCCATCACACACACACACACACACACACACACACACACACACACACACACACACACACACACACACACACACACACACACACACGACACACACCACACACACACACACACACACACACACACACACACACACACACACACACACACACACACACACACACACACACACACACACACACACACACACACACTGTCGATGAATGATAGTTATGCCCTACTCCAACTGAAAGTAAAAACAACAAAGTAAAAACTGGCGACACTGTGAAAAAGATTTCAAGAACAAAAACTTACGCAATTCTAAAACGTGAGGCGAGTATCAGAAAAGATCAGCAAGGACCTTCGGAGCAAAATCATTAAAGAAATTTGTTTTAATAAAGGTCTTGTGGTTTTTTGTTTTTGCTTTGTTTTGTTTGTTCTTGACTCTATCAACAGCCGCGGGGTGTGTGTGTGTGTGTGTGTGTGTGTGTGTTTGTGTTGTGTGTGTGTGTGTGTGTGTGTTGTGTTGTGTTGTGTTGTGTTGTGTTGTGTTGTGTTGTGATGTGTTGTTTGTGTGTGTGTGTGTGTGTGTGTGTGTGTGTGTAGTGTTTGTGTAAAAGATGTGTGTGTGTGTGTGTGTGTGTGTGTAATTTAACAACAACTTTTTTTTTTAATCAACAACAACAAAAAATATATAAAAAAGAAAGAAAAAGAAAAAAGAAAAAAAAGAAAAAAAAACTGGGACGGCGGTGGCGGAAACTGTGGCACCTGAAGCGATGGAGCACTAACCACTCCAGACTCCTCATTACTTCAGTGCTGATCCTGATCTCCTGTCACAGGAGTTTCCGCGGAACCGTTGAAAGCCGCTCCAGGTTTTGCCGAAGCGTCGCTCAAAGTCACAGTCCTGGCTTTTAGCTGCTTGTTCGCACCGGGGCCGCCGAAGGCTCGACCAGACGAAGAGACTTTACCCCTCCCCCTCCGCCCTCTCCCCCCCCCCCCAACCCCCCTCCCCCACCACCACCACCATAGGCTTTACTTTGGCTCACAGACAGTTACTTCCCAGTCTTCAGCCTTACACAGTTACAGTTCACTCCTTATAAGACGAAGCAGCACCGGGCTTTTGTTCGGATTTTCGTTGTTGTTGTTGTTGTTTTACACTGAGGCATGAGGCAAAAAGAAAATGGTAGTGCTAACATCGAAGGTGTCGTCAACAGATCGATTCATTTGTCTGTCTGGTCTGTCTGTCTCACACACACACACACACACACGCACGCACGCACGCACGCACGCACGCACGCACACACCCCAAAAGTCTCGTTCCACACCCCGACCCTTCAAAGTAGACACAGAGAGAGTTTATGACACCACCACCTCGACTCTTCAAAGTCCGTTGCTATAAATATATAATTATAGTATAATGACACCACCTCCTCGACCCTTCGAAGTTCGTAGCTATATATGTAGTAAAATGACACTACCTCCTCGACTCTTCAAATTCCATTGCTATATAGTATAATGACACCACCTCCTCGACTCTTCAAAGTCCATTTATATAGTATAATGACACCACCTCCTCGACTCTTCAAAGTCCGTTTCTATATAGTATATAAAGACACCACCTCCTCGACCCTTCAAAGTCCGTTGCTATATATATATATATATATATATATATATATATATATATATATATATATATATATATATATATATATATATAGATACACACACACACACACACACACACACACACACACACACACACACACACACACACACACACACACATATAACTCCTCGACCCTTCAAAGTCCGTTGCTATATGATATCCAGTATAATGACTCCACCTCCTCGACTCTTCAAATTCCATTGCAGTAACGACGCCACCTATGTATACAGTTCGTGAAAGTTTCCATCTGGACTAGTCCACGTCTCCGTCCCCGGCTCCAGGCTGATGACCCTGTTCTGTGCCGCTGTCTGCGGGCCCTCCTGGCCCCTTTCACTGGCGTGTAAACCCACCTCCCCATCCTTTCACTTCCTTCCAGCCCCACGTATCCCCTCGTCTTCTTGCTCAAACCCTGTGGCTAATGTACGGATCAAAGCGCTACTCGTCTCATCAAAAGCCCTCTTGCTGAGGACTCGATCAGACACGCGTAGTCCCTCTGATTTGGGAGCTGGGAAAGAAAAGGGAGGATGGTTGGGGAGAGAGAGCAGTGTACCACGGTCCTGGTACTTGTAACAGTGGACTTTGGTTGAATCATCTAAAGAGGACTTTGGTTTGAAGGATCATTGGCCAGATGCAAGTGGGCGAATGCCGCGAAGTACGACAGCGAAGCGTGCTGGTCTGGGAGGTTTGGGTGTGCACAGAAGAACGGCGTCCGATCGATCCGTGCTAGCCGATGCCCTCTCGGCCCCGAGGGCAAGAAATTGTCAACAATGAGAAGCTTGTGGGTTTTATTTGGTTCACCTTCATTTGTCGTGCATTAGCTCACAAACTTTTCGATACCCCCACAAAAACAAGACTTGCCGCCCCCTCGCCGTGAAAAAGAGTGGATCAGGAACAACACTCGGAATTAAATTTCCTGACATCTTTTGTTTTAAACCCGGTGAATATATGCCATTAGTCTAAATTTCTTCTCCGCAGGATGGACTGAACTCTGCACTCTGGACTGGCTGTAGCTTTGTTCTGCTTCCCCCTCTGATAATTTCATTCTCCTTTTTCTTCTTTTTTAATCCGTTGTTAGAGCTCTTCATTTGGTGTTTTTCACTTGTAGGGCTGACTGGGCATTCAAAACGAATCATTTGCTTTTGCATTTGAATTGCGAAGATGGAGAATCAATACACAAGGGAGTTAACTGGCGCCCCAAAGACGTCACACAAACACAACAACAAAAACCTGAGTCGCCTACGGTAACTCTCACCTGACATGCGTGTAAATACAGGGTACGTAAATTCCACCAGAGGTGGAGACGTTTTGAGGACTAGGTAAGCCATGGCGTGTCATTTTGACCTGCATGCACGGTGCTCATGTCACAGCGACATTCTGTGCAAAAAGCACAGCTGTCACCTTGTCGCGACGTATCCACAAATGGAAACTCTGCGGCATTATACTTCTTGTTGGGTGGCTTTGTTGAGAGACAGAGAGAGTAAACAATGGAAGGGCTGGGGGATGTTTGTCGTTTGGAGATCTTAAGAATGTGTAGGCCTGCAAGCTTCGCACGCAAAACATTGGAGAACGAGAAAGCAGGAAACCGAAAGAAAGAATGAATAACTCCAAATACACTTTAAAGAGTCACTTCAAATACACTTGAACGAATCACTTCAAATGCACTTAAGCTATTAGTATTTAACAAACGTGCAGTCCATCACGCCAAGACGCCCTGTTACGGCACGTTTTGTATTGTTACCATGGTGACAAAACGTACAGCGATGCCTATGTTTTGTCACCAAAGAGAGGATGACAAATAGTGCAGCCATTGTACCTTTTCAACTTAGACATTAGTACGTTTTATATATGGTGTGTTGGTGTGTGTGTGTGTGTGTGTGTGTGTGTGTGTGTGTGTGTGTGTGTGTGTGTGTGTGTGTGTGTGTGTGTTGAGAGAGGATATGAGCAATAAAGAACAAGGAAACTATGTACAGTGATTAAAATGTTCAGCACCAGTGGTGTGCAAGTCGTTGAACTTCATAAGCAGCAAATCAGACATTCCTCCGCACAATGCTCACAGTTCTTTTGAAAACTGGATGAATCCATTGAATAATAAACAAATGATGGTGATCTGATCCTCTTTGCTTCGCGACTATGTCAATGATGTTGTGTTACTATTAAAGTGTCGCAACCCCATTCTGAGTTAAATAGCAAACGTTTAAAACAAAGATGAAAGCTACAGACTACTAGTGTTTGTGAGAGAGAGAGAGAGAGAGAGAGAGAGAGAGAGAGAGAGAGAGAGGGAAGAAAGAAATTCGTGTGTTTCCACTTTGAATTAGCCAACTTCAATTAGGAACAGACATTCTACTTTACTTCTAACGCCAATTTGCGGCGCAAGGCCGACACAGTGGAGTAAGCTCCTATAATTAAAGAAAAAAAACATCAGCGTGGTTTTATTGTCGGTGGAAGGATCAAAGCTGGTCGGGGTCAGGATCGAGTGACAGTTCATAAAAGAAGTTCCATCACATTGTCTACGTGGACGGAGAATAACTTGGAAAAATACTAACTGATAATATCGAAAACTTGTTAGGCGCACATTATGCTCTGCTGTGGTCTCTTCATTTCTTGACTGCGTTCTCCGCTGCCTGTCACACTCGTCCTTCCACTCTACACTCCATCGCATTAAAGAAGAAGAAGAGGAGGAGGAGGAGGAAGAGGAGGAGGAGGAAGAGGAGGAGGATGAAGAGGAGGAGGATGAAGAAGAAGAAGAAGAAGAAGAAGAAGAAGAAGAAGAAAACAAGAGGAGGAGGAGGAGAAGATAAGAAAACAGAAAAGAAAACAAGAGCAAGGTCGTCTCACCATTCAAGCCACCAACGAGCCAGAGAAGCCATCGTTGACGTTAATAAAGACCCCAAGAGCCGAGGTGGCCTGCAGCAGGGCGGGGACAGGAGGCGGCTGTCCTGTCTGATTACACTCAGCCAGGGACTTGGGGCCAGAGCTCTTCGTCCAGGCCTGCAGCAGGTCTGCAGACTCGATGCCGAACAAGACCTATGTCCCTCCCCTCTAACCCTCCCCCTCCACTCCCCGCTAGCACTGCCCACGCGAGACCCGTCAGGCTATATCGTGTCCAGTGAGCTCAGGAATCTGGCTATAGCTAGGTCGGCCAGCACCAGCTCATCTCACACGCCAATCGCGCTGCGGGCCCAAGACCAATGACTTCGGCATGTCCTGCTGCAATGTCGGTGTCCACGGGATGAGCTGCGGATTACCAGGCATTGCTGGCAGCTGTCAGTGTCCGTGTGTAACACAAGGATAAAAGCAAAGCCACTGCAACACGACGTCTTGTGCCCGCAGGAAGACGTGCGATTTCCACGAGCGGCGCGGAATTGATACTGTGCGGTATTCATCAGTACATTCAATACATGTCATCAGAGAAGTTCTCCTGCGGAACAGAAGCGCGTCGCAGAATTTATACGTGTTCTGATGTTGTTGTTTTGATGGTGGTGCTTGTTTGTTTGCTTTGTCTTTTGTCGTTGCTGCTTTGTTGTTGTTGTTGCTGTTGTTGTTGTTGTCGTCGTTGTTGTTGTGGTGGTGGTGGGTGTTTTGTTGTTGTTGTTTTGTTTTTTCCTCTTCTTCCCCTTTTTTCTTTCTTTCTGTGCTGCGGGTGAAAAACATACTTTGCCACTCAGAGCAAGGGTAGAAGAGGTCAAATAAAAGGCCAAAGATGACGGACATGTCGATTCGAGTGTCCTTTGGTCTTATTCTTGCCTTTCCTCGCCCACGTTTCAAACTCACAAGGCAGCGAGGGGCAGCCAATCTTCGTCGATCTCGGAATTCGAACCCGTCATCATGCCGGGCACAAGTACTTTATCTTTCCCGACCAACTATCCCTAACAAGCGCCCTTTTCACCTGTTCTTGTGTGAAGGTCCAGTCAAACGACAAGCGGAGGAAGGCAGATATATAACAACAACAGCGGTCATTTCTATAGCGCCGTATCTCACCGACAAGGCTGAGCACACTGCGCTTTACAAGGTCAACAAAAATGTAGACACTAAAAAACCCAAAAGAATAATTTTGTGCTGAAAATATTGTATTCCTTGCACATCATACCCCCCCCCCCCCGCTACACACACACACACGCACAGGAGGGAGGGTAAGTTGGGGGGGTGGGGGGGAGGAATTTGAAATCACTTTTTGTTTGAATAGGTGATTTTTTAACGCAGTTTTGAAGGCATGGTAGGATTTAATGTGACGGATGCCAGAAGGGAGCGCATTCCATAGCTTTGGAGCATAGCAGGAGAAACAGCGTTGGCCCAAAAGTTTTTGTTCTAACACGGGGGATACGAAGTGCCTTATCTGGCAAACGAGCGGGCGGCAGGTGCTGGGACAGAGGAGCATGTGCGTCCCACCTGGAGCTGACAAGACGAAGGCGAGATTGAGCGGCTCCGGAAAGTCTTCAAGCGGTGCCCCCGCAGATATCAGACATGGCCATCACACCGCGACCTTTCCGCTGCTTTGGCACAAGAGTCCGTGGAACATTATATTACCAGATCTGATCACGGGGCCGTTGCTGTCTCTTCACTCTGCCCAGACCGCTCTTCTGCAAGCCCCGCTTCCACCCAAGTGGTTTGACTGTGAGATTAACAACAGGATGGCCAGTGAATCCTGTGGTCCGGTTATGTCCGTCGGCGCATTTGTCCCAGCGTTTAATAATAATAATACTGTACATTTATCATGCGCTCATCAATGCCCTGAGCGCTCACACGATACATATTAACGTCAGTTCATACCGCAAGTCCTCTCCTAAACTCTAAGCGCTACAAATCTCGAAAACAGCAAAAGCGATGGTACCGGAGCAGACAGGTGCCCATAATGAGCGGAGGAATCTAGCTGCGTTCATCATAGTCTTTACCAGCGGTCATTTACAACCTTTGTTCGGGAAGCTCGCCTCGTCAGAGAAAACGAACTGGCCCAAAAGCTCACGCTGCTGTGGACTACAATTCTCTCTAAAACCTCTCCCCAACTCCCCAGGCTTGCAAAAGGAACCAAATTAAAAGCGGCCGCGGGAAAACAGTACGGTTAATGAGCCGAGGAATCCGGTTACTCCGGCCCCGGCCACACAAACAGCATTCTAGGACCTGCTCGTCTCGCCGGCAGAGGCACTGTAAACACCCAGTGGTGATGACCATTTCCTGCCACTCTGCACGCCAATCTCCCCTCGGTCCCTGCCGCCAGGACAACCTCCATAATCACGCTTCCAAGTGCTGCATCCTCTCCTGATGCTGCCGCCATTTTGTTCTGCGTGATCACGGGCATAATTATAATAGCAGGTTCAAGGACTGAGATCATGATAGTAGCAGAGTTTCAGCGCCTCCGTTGGTAAGTAAACATGGTGCTTAACGTCCACAGAAACCATAAGGCTTATTAGGGACGGTACAGTACAGTTTGTTTATATAGTGAGGATTTCAAAGGAGGAGTCGCACAACAAATGTAAGCGGCAACGCCGAAATACTGTCGGAAAAACAGAAACCAGCGCACACAGGACGCCAGTTTATTTTGAGATACAAAGGGTCAGAAACTACGAGTACGAGATTCAGGACACACCACCCGCGCCATCTTTACAATAATTTATACGCACGCTTTTTTTTTTTGCTTTTTCTTTTTTGCTTTCTTTTTCGCAAAAGCTGGAGACGATTTGGGGTAACAATCTCACCCTTGACAGGAAGACGGTCTACTATAACTTATAAGGTTGCCCCCGTATTCCCCCCCCCCCCCCCAAATCAATGATGGCAATGTGTATTCATGATCTAGCGGGCGCTTCTACTCTGGCTCAGTACAGAAAGGGTGGAGTAGGGGGAAAAACGGAAAAACGGAGGGGTAGCCGAGGCAATTTCTCCCTAACCCTTGCCGCGGGGACACCGTCTGTAATCTGGTTACCCTTGCATCAGCTGCTGTTTGTCTCATCTTCTTCAAGCTTGGAGATGGCACTGCCATACACGCGCGCGCGCGCGTGCGTGTGTGTGTGTGTGTGTGTGTGTATGTGTGTTGTGTGTGTGTGTGTGTGTGTGTGTGTGTGTGTGTTGTGTTGTGTTGTGTTGTGTTGTGTTGTGTTGTGTTGTTGTGCGTGCGTGCGTGTGCGTGCGTGCGTGCTGCGTGCGTGCGTGCGTGCGTGCGTGCGTGCGTGCGTGTGTGTGTGTGTGTGTGTGTTTGTGTGTGTGTTTTTTTTGTTTTTTTTGGTGGTGTGTGTGTGTGTGTGTGTGTGTTTTGGTATGTGTGTGTATGTGTGTGTGTGTTGTGGGTGTGTGTGTGTGTGTGTGTGTGTGTGTGTGTGTGTGTGTGTGTGTGTGTGTGTGTGACGATGGCCTCGGGATCTCATTACTATTAAGCCCTCTCCTCCCTCCCCGCCACCCCCACTCCCGTGTAGGTAGTCATATGCTTATAGCGATACCCCAGGGGAAGACAACAGACAGAGTTGAGTTTCTCTCCTTGCCTTGCGAAACCGGCACCAGATATCATGTTATGGCTTGCTGTCAGTCTAGACTCCAGAAAATGCTACAGTCTAGACTCCAGAAAATGCTACAGTCTAGACTCCAGAAAATGCTAACCCACAGCCATTTCCGAAACTAACACCATGTAAATCCTAACCACAACCATTTCCAAAACTAACACCATACAGCGTCATCGGCTGCTGGAAGTTCAACACCAGAGAACCTCAACCACAGCCTTTGCAAAACCCACGTCACAGAATGTCGTTTGCTGTCGGTCTATGTCAACACACCAGAGAATCCCAACTACAACCATTTGCAAAACTAACGCCAGATAACGTCATCGTTTGCTGTCGGTCTACGTCAACATACCAGAGAATCCCCACTACAACCATTTGCAAAACTAACGCCAGATAACGTCATCGTTTGCTGTCGGTCTACGTCAACACACCAGAGAATCCCAACTACAACCATTTTCAAAACTAACGCCAGATAACGTCATCGTTTGCTGTCGGTCTACGTCAACACACCAGAGAATCCCAACTACAACCATTTGCAAAACTAACGCTAGATAACGTCATCGTTTGCTGTCGGTCTACGTCAACACACCAGAGAATCCCAACTACAACCATTTGCAAAACTAACGCTAGATAACGTCATCGTTTGCTGTCGGTCTACGTCAACACACCAGAGAATCCCAACTATAACCATTTGCAAAACTAACGCAAGATAACGTCATCGTTTGCTGTCGGTCTACGTCAACACACCAGAGAATCCCAACTACAACCATTTGCAAAACTAACGTTAGATAACGTCGTCGTTTGCTGTCGGGCCAGACACCAGAGCCGAATGACGGTCAGCACTCTCAGTGTGAAAGCGCTGCGGATGGTAAATTCTTGTTTACCTGACGGTCAATAAATTATGCAGCGGTATCATTGTAACACTGTCTGAACATCATCCGTATCTGTCAAGCGCCCTTATAACGCAATCGTTATCACATCACATCACATCACACACACACACACACACACACACACACACACACACACACACACACACACACACACACACACACATCACACACATACACACACACACACACACACACACACACACACACACACATTATATACGTATATATATATATATATATTATATATATATATATATATATAATATATATATATATATATATATATACACACGTAAAGACACTCTGGCTGATATTATAGTGTCCATTTGCATCCTGTACAATGGCAGTGGCTATATAAAAATTATGGAGTTTGAACAACTTTACCTTGCGTTTCTTAGTTTGTTTGGTTTTGGTTTGGTTTGACTGGGTGGGTACTTTGAGTCTTACTTTGAACACAACTCAACACAACGGTACAATACGTGTATACGGTACAGAGGGTATACTTTGCTAACATGCCCGACTAGCGCGATGTAATATTAAACGTAACGAAGATCTAGAGTGGGAGTTGCTGTTTTTCGTCAAGGATGTGATGTTACCAGGTTACAAAGTTGACGTCGTTGTTTTTCGTTGTGTTTCTGATTCAGTGTGCGTGTGTGTGTGTGTGTGTGTGTGTGTGTGTGTGTGTGTGTGTGTGTGTGTGTGTGTGTGTGTTGTTTGTTTGTTGTTTGTGTGTTTTTTGTGTGGTTTTTTGTTTGTTTGTTTGTTGTCTTAGTGTAGATGTGTGTGTGTGTGTGTGTGTGTGTGTGTGTGTGTGTGTGTGTGTGTGTGTGTGTGTGTGTGTGGATATATCTGCTTTTCTTTTTCAAGTGCTGTGAGCCCGTTCTGTGAATTTTTTCTTTTCTTTTTTCCTTTTTTGCGCGGTCTATAAAACGACATTACATTACGCTATTACCTACAACAATAAGAGCGGATCCTGGAAAAGGAAAAAAGGAAATAAACTTTGACAAAATCGAAAATCACTGTCAGTTTCAATTCATTTACAGTCCACGCTTCGACGCTGACGTTTGAACGTTGTCTTCGGCGAACAGTTCAGTCGACACGGCGAACAGCTAAATCGACTCGGCGAACAGTTAAATCCACTCGGAAAACTGATCTCGCCCTTCCGTCACACTGACTGTGCGATTTACTTTAACTAACTGACGTAATAAGGTGTGCAATAAAGTAAAAGAACAATAAGCGTAATTTCATTACAGTCATGTCAAAACCACTTTGAATGTTTCTTTTTCACCAGCTGAAAAATAAGCAGATCGGTTTTCATTTCCCTCGTCCTTTACGTGAGTATTCTCTGTCTGTTTGTTGCCTGAAAAAAGGGTTTCCCTCGACAATTTGCGCATGGTTTGTGCTGTCTGATTGAAATAAGCGTTCTTTTCAACCTTTCGTCTGTTTTGATCTTGTTTCAGAACGCTTGCGGACAACTTTGTTTCACGTTATTGTTTTGTTGTTGTTCTGTGCGTTTTCAGTCGTGAGTGTCAAAATCCGCAGTACTCCTCTGAGCAACTTTAACTGTATAGAATATCATATTTAGGTTAATATGTATCATGTGACCGCTCAGGGCGTTGATGAGCGCACGATAAATGTACATTATTATTATTATTATTTGACGATGAAGACAAGAGATTACACCTAGTAACAAGCAACAAGGCTTCCTAGAATAAGCATCAGGGCTTTCCTAGAGTAAGCATCAAGGCTTCCGAGAATAAACATCAGGGCTTCCTAGAACAGCTCGTGATGGCCTAAATCATAAAATGAGATCAATTATGAATGACGTGGTTTATTGCTTGTAACTTCCTCAACTTTCTTCCGCTTGTGTGATTGTTCTTCTTAGCTCAGAACAGTGGACAGTCCGGTTGCTATGAAAGTGTGACTACTATGACTTCCTGATTAGGTTTGTAGCTACAATGACAAACTTTGTGAGCTAGCGGCAGGGTTACTGAAAACTCTGCGTTCTGTGGCTTTCCCTTTCGTAATCACAAACTTCGTGAGCTGCGACCGGGTTAACTGGAAACTTCGTTCTATGGCTGTCATTTTCGTTCCCGCAGTTACCACAAATGGAAACTACTCCACTCCAGGCTGCAGCACCGGAAAAGACACAGACTACGAACATTTAATCTGTGCAGCTGGACCCACTGTATACAGAACCCATTGAGCAGCCAAATGTCTATGCCTGAAGCTGGGAATGTTCATGTGTGACGTTTGCGAAAAAGTATCATCACCATTTTACGTTTGCATTATAACGTTGTTCATAGCTTCTTCTTTTTTTCTTTTTTTTCCCCCCGTATGTTTTTTTCTTTTTTCTTTTCTTTTCTTATTGTTGTTGTTGTTGTTGTTGTTGTTGTTGTTGTTGTTGTTGTTGTTGTTGTTGGTGGTGGTGGTGGTGGTGGTGGTGGTGGTGGTGGTGGTGGCGTGCGTGCGTGCGTGCGTGTTTCTTTTAAGAACAGAACAATAAGGACCACAAAAACAAAAACAAATAAAAACAAAAAAGCTATCACGATGAGCCTTTCGCGAAACACTCCAAAAACATTTCAACTGAACTCGGTGTGCCAAGTGATTCCGCGCTGCTTTTCCATAGATTCGCAGACACAATCTCTTCTGGATTCCTATGGCTGGTGCCCCTGTATGCTTGTGAAGCGTGAGCGAGAGCACGCCTCGAGGCAACAAAATATTTGGTTCCGAACTTTCTTTCATTAGTTCGGTTCTACTGACAGATGATGTCAGGAGAATTTTTTTTTTAAAGAGAAGAAAAGAAAAAAAGGAGAAGAAAAAAAAAGGACAACGGTAACTTCCGGATGACATCAGTCCACATTCAACCAATGGGATTCGCAGACGACTTGGGTGATCACTGGCTGTCCACAGCTGGGTTCGAGTGCACCGGCTGAAGAAGCATTTTGAGCGTGTTGCCATGGCAACAGACTGACACAATTCCGCTTCAAGCTCTGAGAAAATGTCCAAAGAAAGACGAATATTCACCAGGGGAGAATTCGCTAGATGGACTGGGGAAAAAACTAGAACAAGAACAAGAAAGTTTATTTCTTTTTAGGCCTTAGCCTCTTTCACAAAGAACATGAACACACTGCATATTTACGCTGCACAATACATTTTTAAACATGCTTCTAGTGACAACGTATTTACTTATTTCACACACACAACAGTCTCTTGTTTTAATAGGCGTGGGAATCACTACCCCCCAACTATATGCACTTATACTAGCGACACAGACTTCAATTGCTGAATCGTGCACTGCGGAAGCGGAATAATCAAAATAAAACATGTATGTAACCAAAGTTTTTTTTCTGTCGGTTCACAGCAAGGTGGTGTTAGACATGTATGTAAGTAGTGTAATACGCTGTGGTTGAGCATACACTGCTGCGTAACGATATGTTTTCTTAGTTCATTCTTCGTTGCACACACACACGCACGCACGCACGCACGCACGCACGCACGCACGCACCCCCCCCCCCCCCCCCCCCCCCCCCACCCACGTGCGCGCTCACACACTTAACACTGACACTTGAAACCAACCAAACAACAACAACAAAACAACAAAAACAAACAAACACGTACTCTGACATTTACACGACAAACATAACTGCCCATGCCCTCAGGAGACGGAATAACAAGTCTACAATTATTGGAACAAACCGCCCCGTGACACTGACAAACCCATGCATCGAAACAGTATGCACACATGTATACATACCAACAACGCAATACCACCACCACCACCAACACCAACACCCTGGTCCCCCCCCCCCCCCCCCGACCCCCCGGCCCCCTCCCCCCACGGTCACGTCGCCCCACCGCCGGAAGACCAGACAGTGACACTGATTAGCCGAAAAATTATCAAACGCCCGCGGTCGCACGAGCACGCGCTCCTCCCTTCAGTCCGTGTCTTCGTGCGCTAATGATGGTTATTAGCCACGGCCCATCCTCACAGTGCTGCCGTAGCACGTTTGCAGCATGACACAGTCGGCGGAACAGATTGAGGGAGATTACTTCTGACCCGACCAGAGGAGGGAAACTGTGCAAATTAATAACCCCACGGTGATATTCCTCTCACGTTCATATCAGTACACGTAATATCAATTGGTCACCCGCGTCGTGTTGCTGAGGTACAGCTGTTGATTAAGGTGCCGTCATTAGAGAGTGAGAGTGAGAATGACTCCTTCTCCTCCTCCGCCTACAGAAGTCGACGGTCAAATATGAAATGATTTTTGACACCTGTATAATTAGGGAGAGAGAGAGAACTCGAACTCGAACTCGAAAACTTTATTTTACAAGGATAGTAGTTAAGGTTGAGAGAGAGAGAGAGAGAGAGAGAGAGAGAGAGAGAGAGAGAGAGAGAGAGAGAGAGAGAGAGAGAGAGAGAAGAGACAGAGACAGAGACAGAGACAGAGAGACAGAGAGACAGACAGACAGACAGACAGGCAGGCAGAGAGACAGACAGGCAGGCAGAGATAAAGAGACACACACACACACACACACACAGAGAGAAGAGAGACTGTCTCACCGAGACAGAGAGAGAGAGGTAAGAGACAGACAGAGACACACACAGAGAAAATCACCTTTAATGTAAGTGCAGAGAATCATTCCGGAACGACAGACAGAGAGACGGAGAGAGACAGAGACAGAGAGAGGAGAGACACAAAGAGACAGAGAGAGAGAGAGAATCGCCTTTGGTGTAAGTGTAGAGAATCATTCCGGAGCGAGAGACAGAGACAGACAGAGATCGACAGAGAGACGAAGAGAGACAGAGAGAGGAGAAACACACAGAGAGAGAATTACCTTAGGTGTAAGTGTAGAGAATCATTCCGGAACGAGTGGGGGGTGGGGGGTGGAGATAGAGAAGACAGATAGAGAGAGAGAATCACCTTTGGTGTAAGTGTAGAGAACATTCCGGAACGAGAGGGGGGGGGGGGGGGAGAGAGAGAGAGAGAGGACACAGAGAGAGAATCACCTTTGGTGTAAGTGTAGAGAATCATTCCGGAACGAGGGGGGGGGGGGAATAGAGAGGACACAGAGAGAGACAAAGAGAGAGAAATCACTTTGGTGTAAGTGTAGAGAATCATTTCGGAACGAGAGAGAGGGGGGGGGGGGGGGGGGAGATAGGATAGGAGAGAGAGAGAATCACCTTGGTGTAAGTGTAGAGAATCATTCCGGAACAGGGGGGGGGGGGGGGGGGGGGGGGGGGAGGGGGGGGAGGGGGGGGGAAGAGAGAGATAGAGAAGACACAGAGAGAGAGAATCACCTTTGGTGTAAGTGTAGAGAATCACTCCCGAACAAACTTTTTTTGTTCTGACACGGAAATAACCAACTGAACACACGCACAATCACAGCTCACAGAACCCCATTTTTCACTAAATCACCCGTATGACCAAACAGCTTGGTAATGATAGGAGTAAATATGACACGCGATGGAGTTGGCATAGAGTTAGGGTAATTAAGTCTGCAACCAAAGCTCCATAAAAAAATGATCATAGTATTTTTAACAAATAAAAGGGTTAGAAAACAAAAACGAAATTATGCACTTGCACGCATGTCGCTCCCACTGCAACACGAAACAGCCATTTAGACAACAGACGTCTCCGAGACGAAGTCAACAGGATGTTGGTGTCACGAACTTAGACACTACTTTGTCTTTTCTTCTTCTTCTTCTTCTGGTGATGGTGACCTTGATAAGTGTTTCAAGGTTGAAAATATTTTCTTGGAACAAATATCACATAAAGACCGACATACACAAGACAGACTAAAAACAACAACTTTAATCGCCTCTAACAACAAGTAAATTACACAAGCTACGGATCCTATCTTACATTTTATTGGATGCCTGTGACAGAACAAAGCAGAATTGTAAAAGGGCAAAGATCGACAGACATCAGGCAGAAATGATGAATACGTTTCCCGTCTATGGTTTTTAAGTTTCTGTAAAATGAACATTGGTTGCTAGTTTATTATTCGCTTTGTACGGCCTCATACTGAATTCCTCTTTAGGCCACAAAGACTAGTGAGTCACCAAGACTAGTAAGGGCCTTTGCGCACTTTTGCTAAATCCTCTTGTCCGGGTCCGCTTTGCTTTCATGGCTATCACTCTTTCTGCCCTAGTTTATCGAATTATAAACTAGGGCGACAGTGACAACTTCTTTGCGGTGGTAATAATTACCACACCGGCAGCACTAGTCATGCGGCAACCGACGGGTTTTTGCTTCGGGAAAGGAGCGGGGAGGGCGTGCGATGGGTGGATGTGGGTGCGAGCTAGTGTGTGTGTGTGTGTATATACAGCCCAGCAAGGTACAATGTGTGTGTGTGTGTGTGTGTGTGTGTGTGTGTGTGTGTGTGTGTGTGTGTGTGTGTGTGTGTGGCGGCGGCGCGTGCGCTGCGCGCGTGCGCGCGTGCGTGTGTGAGTGAGTGAGTGAGTGAGTGAGTGAGTGAGTGAGTGTGTGTGTGTGTGTGTGTGTGTGTGTGTGTGTGTGTGTGTGTGTGTGTGTGTGTGTGTGCACGCGCGCACGTGTGTGTGTGTGTGTGTGTGTGCACGCGCGCAGTGTGTGTGTGTGTGTGTGTGTGTGCACGCGCGCACGTGTGTGTGTGTGTGTGTGCACACGCGCACGTGTGTGTGTGTGTGCACGCGCGCACGTGTGTGTGTGTGTGTGTGTGTGTGTGTGTGTGTGTGTGTGTGTGTGTGTGAACACGTATGTACGATGTATGGTTGGGACAAAAATCAGCAAACGACAGACGAGATCACCCAAATCTGACTGTGCCAAATTAGTGCACCTCCCTCGGTCTCTCTGTCTACGAACCACGGAAGCCCTGTAATGAGGCCCCTGGTTCCTTTATCGCTGTTCCCAAAGGAGGTGGGCTGGGACCGAAAATCACTGAAAATGACACAGAAAGTCACTGCAATGAGTTCCTCCGTCACGGCCCTGGCCCCACCCACTTGCCTGCCCCAATCCCCAGTGACCTCATTTCTCAAGTCCCTGCTCTCACCTCTGGACCCAGGGATTCTGCTTGGAACGCCAAGCAGCAAGTAACTCTTTCACACACACACACACACACACACACACACACACACACACACACACACACACACACACACACACACACAGAGCTACCCCCAAGGAACTGACTAATTCGGCAATCATTTTCTCAAGTCCTGGTTTTACGCCTACTTTTGGACATATAACTGCTGATCTCTCTCTCTCTCTCTCTCTCTCTCTCTCTCTCTCTCTCTCTCTCTCTCTCTCTCTCTCTGTTTTCAGCGATGGCGACTGACAGGGACAGACGGTAGTGAACAACACAACAGGTACCCCTAAGTAGACTCGGTCCCCCCCCCCCCCCCCCCCCCCCCCACCCCAACCCAGGCCTGTATCCTCCCAATGTGCCTCCCATGGGCAGGAAGGCCGTTATTGAGTCGTTAGTAGCTTACTCGCCCTTTGGAGACCGCTGCCGCCACGGGCCGCCACGGGCCACCCCGAACAGAGCGACTGATAGTGAAACAGCTTGCGGCTAATCAGCAATCACCACGTATTGTGCCTTGCTTACAGCCTACGGATTAGCTTCGCAACGACTGGACGGACTTTCGGCCGTCAAACACCAGCGTGTGTGTGCGTGGGGAGAGGGGGGGGGGGGGGGGGGGGGGGGGGGAGAGGGGGGTATGCATCTGTGAAGGTACATGCATACGCGTTCGTGCGTGCGTTCGTGCGTGCGTGCGTGCGTGCGTGCGTGCGTGCGTGTGTGTGTGTGTGTGTGTGTGTGTGTGTGTTGTATGCATGCATGTGCGTGCGTGCGTGCGTGCGTGCGTGCGTGCGTGCGTTGCGCGAATGTGCGTGTGTGTGTGTGTGTGGGGGGGGGGGTACCTATCTGTGTGTATGTGCATACGTATGCGTGCACGTGTGCGTGCGTGCGCTCGCGCATGTGTGTCCGTGAGTGCGTGTGTGTTTAATAAAGCGGAGAGTTGACGCTAAAACATGGTAACGCCGGCATTTTGCCCCTGATCAATCTAATCCATACTGTCTCCGTGTTTTGTGTTTGCAAAAGCAGGATTTCAGCATTGCGGATTTGTCCAGCAATCACAATGCACATCAGAGTCCGCGATGACACGCGTTCTTATGTCGATCGCGCGGTTTTGAGACCAGAATAATTCAACACTATCAACAAAAATCAAGATTCTCCCTTAATCCGTCACATCCTCTCTCCCTCTTCCTCATGAAGAATAATTCAAATCCGTTCAAAGTCACTGATACAATACCAGTTTCACCAGCTGTCACTGGTGGCTTCACTCGACAACAGACCGTTCCTTAACATCACCGGTCCATCGTCATAAACTATGAAATACGCCTGCGTAGGCATCTCTGAGCTATGACATCACCTCATTAGTGTCTACATCACGCACTGTATGACGTTACCTCATTCCTGTCTACATCATAGGACTATCGTCATTAGTGTCGTATGCGTTCGACTTTGCATAAGGTTTATACAATTCATGAACACATCCGTTGCTGAAAATACCCCCCACCCGTACCCCACCCCAAAGTCGTGCATTGGCAGCTGGAGCGCGCGAGCGAGCGCATGCACACAGCCTACAATAACCCCAGAGCAAGAAGGGGTGGATCTGAAGCCCCTGGAAAACGGAATCAGGAAGTCTTCCTGCACTGGATCATATTCTTGTCCAGATTGATTCCCGCTGCTGTCGGGTGGGTGGGCGATGCTGCTAAGCGTGTAGCGTCGTTACTCGCTCAGAATGGGTGGGGGATGCGGGGGGGGGGGGACAGAAGGAAGACAAAAACTATGAGAGAAAAATATATTAATCTAAAAAAAAAAATGAAAAATGAAAAATGAAAAAAAGGCCAACCCACACAACGCCCGAAATTCTACTGAACTATTCCGAGTTCAAGAGAAAAGCGATGGGCATGCAGTTAGCAATAGCAGCCTCGGCCAAAGAAGGAATAAAAAATAAAAAACTATAAGAAATAATCATATTAATTTAAAAAACTAACTAACTGGGGAAGGCCAACCCACAGAGTGCCAGAAATTCTACTGAACCATTCCGAGTTCAAGAGAAAAGCGATGGGCATGCAGTTAGCAACAGCAGCCTCGGTCACTGCAGTCCTGAGGATAGATGACTTTGGGGTACAGGTCCGATCAGAGACACTACACTCGGACAGTTGGAACGGAGCTGGACTTCAACATATACACTTTCTTCGTGTATGGGCAAAATACTATGGTACCGCAAAATCAGAGTTCTTACTTAGCCTATTTGCTATCCGTACGTAATTTTCACAAAGTGTCAAGAGCAAATGGCAGGGCCAAACTGGGCTGCCATCCAACACTGGTGCCAACCAAGTCCGAAGCTCTGTGGTTAAAATCGATTATTAAACCCCCAAAAAACCCAGCGGGTTCAAACCTTAAAATTCACCGATTAGTGGTGATCAACCTTTGATTATTTAAGTATGCACTATGGACACTTGCACAGTCTCCACCAACAAAATGGTATTCGTACTGAAGTCGATGCTAACCATTTACGAAGTCGCCCTGATATAACCGGGCTGACTGGGCGTAAAGCACAAAATTACTTACCATTTACGAAGGGAGGGATCTGACTACAAAGTTATTTTCAGCTTAATGCACCGCTTGCAAATCCTTCAAAAATATGAGATTAGCAGTGGACGACTAGCTGGCCTTTGAAGGACGCGACTGACACTAACAGATCTACATGGCAACGTGATCTAGTTAGGGGTAGTACTACCGGTTCATCTCTCATTGTTTGGTTGGTTTATTTGTTTGTTTTGTTGTTGTTGTTGTTGTTGGTGTTGCTTTTTTATTTTTTTGGATTATTCACGAAGACAGACCATGCCACCCCCTACCAACTTCAATGTAAAACGACAAACGACCCAGCACACAATGTTTGCTGACCAACTGGACGCACGTAAGATGAGACAAGTGTCTAGCAAACTCAAAACAGCCCAGTAAGGAAAATGAGACAACGTGTTACAGATCAGGTGGACAACATCTCTACATTAGTCACGGCCCATGGCTCACACACGCCTGTCGTTACGATAAAGGACTCAGCCAAGCGTAAAATAGTTCTGTCCAATCCCGGAACGTGATATATCGCGTCGCATTACTAGCACATCGTACCCGTGAGTCGTCCGTTGCAAACTTACTTTGAATCAGCTCCAGTGTGTGTGAGCCAGTTTGGCCCAGCGGTAAGGCTGGTGGTGACAGTGTAGCGATAGATATAATCTCCCTCTTCCCCCACCTCCATACCCCATTCTCCCCGTCCCTAATAAGCCTTATGTTTTCTGCGGACGTTAAGCACCATGTTTACTTACTTTGCTTCAATGTGTCTGTGTGCGGTGGCACACTCCAACTCTATGCAGGCCAGCTGGAGTCCTTGTGTTACAAAATGGGATTTGGAGAGATTTTTTTCTTCTTCTTCTGATCTGCTATATATTCCAATATACTTCAGAAGTATGTATCAAATACAGCGTTCAGTGAAGCAGACCGCTAAACAAAAGACCTTCCCTCCCGAAATGTCTTCATTTTCTGTGCATGCTTTTTTGTTCCTTTCCTTCTCAATGCTTTTCAATTTTCCCCTCTTTTTTTTTTTTTTCTTCTTCTTTTTTTCTTTCTTTTTTTCTTCTGTTTTTTCGTTTTGTTTTTTCTTTTTTTCTTTTTTCTTCTTTTCTTGTTGGTATTCCTCTATTCCTCTCTGTGTGGTTAGTTTGTCTTCTCTTGTCCATCAATGCTGTTTTCCCTCTTCTTTTGTAATATCCATCTCCCCCTTCTCCTGACGAAAGTGACCGTGGAACGTGATGATCAACTTATCATACGATCTACTGTTAAAAAGTACACGGTTCATCACAGATAGAAGAGATCTGACGTAACTGTTTTAGTTAGGGACTACTATCTTTTGCTCGTGGTTAATTTTAAATTCCCCCCCCCCCACCCCCAATACTGCCAGCTACCCCATCAATCCGAATACATCCATTCATCAAACCATCGTTAACTTAAAAAGAAAGTTTGATTTAGTTATGATGCAGATTGATACAGAGTTGGTCAGTATTCATTAGCAAGTACTGCAATTATGACCCCACAGTGACATACATCTGCTGTTAACATATTAATCAGCAAGTACTGCAATTATAACCCCACGGTGACATACATCTGCTGTTAACATATTAATTACCAAGTTAACAAACATTAATTTTACGAAGACATAATACAGATTGTTATTAAGAGATAATACAAATTATGTTCCCACATTATTAACAAGGAGACACAGCGTATCTGTATAATATACATGTATTTTAATAGGTTCAAAATACTGACACCATAGACATTGCCGACACCAGATGATAAGCTGCACGGCCAACGACCAGAAAAATACAAACAAAACAAGGCGATCGATCTCCCAAGACGCTAGCTGATCATGGATGGTTCTTTTGTCATCATGTTCTCAAAGCTCCCTAAAGGAATTTGTTTCCACGAGACGACGCCAGAATATTCATGAATAATCCATGAGACGCGAGTCAAAACTCGCTAGAGCAGACAGGCAAAGAGGTGCTTCCAGCTTGCTGGACAATATTGGGGGCGACGCTGCGACACCGTGCCTTGCCAAAAAGTGAAACCCGAGTTAAACCTTTATTGTTGGTCTTCTCTTACCGGGAGGAAATCAGCATTCGACAACGCTTTTAACTGCCAACACTTGACGCTTGAAGGAAAGCAAATCACATTCAGAATTTTGAACTATTGCCAGGAAAGAAAGGAATGACAATCAAAACATCAGCGTGATGTCAGGAAGCCCCCACCCCACCCCCCATCACCCAAAAAGAAAAGCCAGCAACAACAACAAACAAACAACAGCGACTTACAAAGGGAATGGCAGTGGTGTTGGGTGGGGACAGGTAGTAGTCAATGCAAAAGGAGGGAAGGAAGACAGAACAACAAAAATAACAATAAACGAGAGATGAGGGAGTTGAGAGGAGGATGGGGTAGCGAAAAGAAAGAGGATGGTACGTAACAGATTGGGGGGGGGGACTCAAACCAATTATTTTCTCTGCTTTCACTATAAAGGGGTTACCTCGCCTAACGAAGATGTTTAAAGAAGCAGCAACGAAATCCCGAAGCGTTACAGCAAGAGCGATTAACTTAGCCAATCCAAGCAAAGCAATTAAAAGCAAGCAGAGCGCCTGCAGTGCCCGCATCGATCTTCACTTCTCACTTGGCCGTCATCTTCTGTGCATTACGCATGTGATTCACTTCTTCTGGACCGATGAGTTCGGATCCAATCAGTCTGAGACAATACGCGCGACCCCCTTCCGCCAGCCACCCAGTCTTAACTCCATCAGCCGCGCCAAACGAGGGCGGTTCAACGATGGTATTGCGATCACGTCCGCGGGTGCAAGAACTACACAACAGGAAGTCGATCATGGCATGGTTTAACCCTTCCCCCGCAAAATTGTGTACCGCTGGAGCAATGTTCTTCCGAGAACAATCTCGAAGACAGGTCAACCGGCAGAAAAGAAATGTCGGCATCATGACCTCTGCTCCACTTGAGTGGGCATGAAGTCTCAGGATTTGAGCCAGAGAACACACAAGCGATGATGCACTTTTGATCGCGGTCAGATATGACTGCATCATTTATGATTAGTTGCTATGAGAAACGAGAGAATGTGATGTCACCTTCGAGCGTCTGGTCGTGAAGTATAGGTTTCGACATATCCCCCCCACCCCACCCCATCCCCGGCCTCGCTTTCCGGTACCTTCCTCCAAGGGATGTCGTAAACCGATGCTTGTACTTTGGGTTTCAAACTCGCTCTCAGTTTTCTTCTGACTTTGATCTTACATGATAGCCAATGAAAATCCTGTATCTTCTATCAGTTATAATTAAATAGGGACTCTTTGTAAGCTGAGCCTATTACCAGCAAGTAATCTTTGATCTACTAAATCGAGACTACACTTTGAACGAAAAAATATATACTGCGGCTTTGTTTTGTTTTTCTCCGCGACATCAGTGTCATTATCTCACGAATGGTGATGTTACTGCTTTCGTTCTTTCGTCCTAGCTCCGAAAGATTAATAATAATGCTACCAACGCTGCGCTTTCTTCGTCGATGGCGTCTGCACTTCAACAGCCACAGTTACCCACAATCGCCTTGCCGTCAACCATGATGTGCACGAACGTGTGAAACAGCATGTTCACAACATCTGTTTGCTGATATGCTAGATCATGTGACCGTATGACGCGTGAACGAAAATGGATCATAGCCTTGAAAGGCAAACGGGACGGGAAGCATTTTTGCTGATGACATCATATCACGTCCTACGCACAGGAACCGGTGGGGGCCGGGAGGTGGGGGGCGGGGGTGGGGGTGAAGCAATGAGGTCTCACATCCCACAGAAACCACATCCGGCTTATTAGGGACGGGGGACTTCGCACAGACAATGGGTTAACGTCAGAGCGACCAGCTTCAACTGCTCAAGCTGGGTGGGAGTCAATCGGATGGAGAGGGCCGCACCGTGGGCGTGAAAGCTATCAACTTTACTGACTCTATCAACAGCCGCGGGGTGTGTGTGTGTGTGTGTTTTGTTGTGTTGTGTTGTGTTGTGTGTGTGTGTGTGTGTGTGAAGTGGGGGGGGAGGGTCATTAAAAGGACAGCTGCAGATTTTATGCCACGACGGTCGAACTTCAAATCGAGTGCCGTTGGTGCAACCATGCACGACACCATTATTGTGATTACAGAAAACGTATTATCAGCTGTGACGTGTGTTTTACGTCGTCCCGTTATTAACAAGGAAATGCTGGCAGGGGATGCATCACTGACTCGCAAGGCGGATTTCCATACTCAGCAGGATGTCCGCCGGGCACTGCACTACGCTATGTTATCTCTGGGTGTAAAATGGACAGAGCTGATGACGCTAATTGTCGAGAGCCGGTTTGGCCTAGCGGTACGGCGTCAGGCTGGTAAGCGGAAGGACTCGGTTCGATACCGCTTTGGCTCTGCTTTCTCTTCAAAAAGGTTGTGGTTTGTGGACACTGTCTTGTGACTTGGTCCATCACTTCCTACTGAAACATTAAAATGGCTCTCATCGCTGCCCATCTTAATGCAGGAATCATTCTGGTGGTGACAGTGTGGGGATAGGTATATAATCTCCCTCTTCCCCCACCTCCATACCCCCCTTCTCCTCGTCCCTAATAAGCCTTGTGGTTTCTGTGGACGTTAAGCACCATATTTACTTACTTACTACTTACTCACCTTCGCCCGTCCCTAACAAGCCTTATGGTTCCTGTGGACGTAAAGCACCATGAAAGAAGAAGACGCTAATTAAGGGCTCAGAGCCGTGTGAACAGGGAGGTGGGCCAGGGCTCTTATTCCCTACCCATCCATTCCCCCGTCCCTGATTAGCCATACGGTTTCTGTGGACGTAAAGCATCATGAAAGAGCACGCCAATTCACCGATGACGGAACCAGCTCACAAGAGTGACTTTCCCTCAGACATTCATAGCTCTCAGGATCAACTTCCGGGCAGCAAACTGAACCCGGGAATAAATGCGACTTAACAGGGTGTTAACAGCAGTGCCAATCAGAATCTAAATATAACCGAAGATTTCGCACCAGAATTATAGCGTGTGAAGTTTCCTCCCAGACATTGACAAAACTCGTAAAAACCCGAAGTGTGCACAGTACAAATCGCTATCTATCTCTAAGATTTGTGCCTGAAAAAGCATCACACGTTCGATCGCGTCTACGAACCAGACCCGTCGAAATCTATCACTTAATGGCGCTTCATAAATCAAACGGAAAGTTAGTTTCGGGAGTTTGGAATCGATGTGGCTACATACATTACATACGCAGTTCAAAAAGGCGTTGAGGGTGCTGTTGAATACTCAGAATACTGACAAATGGGGAGACCCCTCCCCATTCTCCTCCATAACACACACACACACACACACACACACAACACACACACACACACACACACACACACACACACACACACACACACGTCTAGATACAATCTTGACACGTCAGCAATGACCATGCATCTCTTCTTCTGCTTCTTCTTCTTTCTCCAAAGAAAAAATGACCGTCACAAGAAAACTGGTTGAACGCCTGGGCATCATTTATCCGAAGAAGAAGAAAACCCTCAGAGACAAAGGGCTTTCACTGAGCTGTGGCACGCCACCGAACGAGGACAAGACCTCGTCATCACACCGTCGTCCAAACTAACCAGGTTTCCCCATCCCCACCCCTCGAGATTACTGACTCAAAAGAGCTTTGAAGTTATTGGACAACAGCTTCAATTACCGCTGGTGCGACTTCCAGCGCCGCCAACGGACACCGTATCGTCATATTCCATTAGCCCACCGTCAGGGGCAACTGTCAACCCAGAAGATACCTAGCGACTGGAACTCGTCTGGTAAGCCAATGTGAGAGTAGTCATCATGCGCCAGTATTCGAAAATGAAACTTTAGGTGGAGAGTGGAAGTTCTTGCTGGTGTATTCCCGCCGTTCCAATCAGCCAGTCGCCACGAATAAGCTTAATATAACGGTACAATATAGATGGCGGCCAGACCGAAGTGCCTCCTTGCAACTTCCTGTTCCATCAGGCCAACACCATGAACTGGCTTAACATAACGGTGTAGTATAGATGGTGGCTGGAACTGGAACGAAGTGCCTGCTAGCGACTTCCTGTTCCATCAGCCAAATGCCAGGAAAAAGCTTAGCATAACGGTATAGATGGCGGCTGGAAGTGTCTGCCGGTCTGGTCGGTGCTCCGTGGCGGCGTCTGGGGCCGGACGCATGATGAACCGGTCCCTCGGGAAGCATCGCTGTCTGAATCCTGGCTGAGCCATTTCCCTGCTTCAGTGCCCGGGCATGGAGCCCGCCATGCACTCAGCTACATTAATCTCGCCGAGCTTGTATTATTTTTTGGTCTGGGGTTTAAATGGGAAAACTTTTTTTTACTTCTCCAGAGGGTAAAGTTGTAAGAATCATCCTGGGTTTGCCATTTCTCAACCATTATGCTCATCTCGCCCAGTGAATCACTTCAATCTTATTCCCACTCGCATTGTTTCGAGAAAGCGAAAAAGGCTCCGCTTCGACTTGACGCCAGGCAAGCTTCTCTCGCCCTCTCTGAGGTCACCAATCTCTCTCTCTCTCTCTCTCTCTCTCTCTCTGTCACTATCTCCCCCCCCCCCCCCCCTCTCTCTCTCTCTCTCTCTGACTCTCTCTGAGGTCACCAATCTCTCTCCCTCTCTGAGGTCACCAATCTCTCTCTCTCTCTCTCTCTCTCTCTCTCTCTCTCTCTCTCTCTCTCTCTCTCTCTGAGGTCACCAATATCTCTCTCTCCCTCTCTCTCTCTCTCTCTCTCTCTCTCTCTCTGAGGTCATCAATATCTCTCTGAGGTCACCAATCTCTCTCTCTCTCTCTCTCTCTGAGGTCATAAATCTCTCTCTTAACACACACACACACACACACACACACACACACACACACACACACACACACACACACACACACACACACACACATTCGTACTGCGGTGCGTGCATGCACGCACGCACAGAGAGACAGAGAGAGCACACCAAAACAAACCTGACAAGTTTTATTTTCCAAGGACAAAAATGTTCGCGCACAGGCTTGATAATATCGTTGCTTTCACTCGCATTCGCTTTCAAAGACAGAAAGAGGGACAGAGTGAGACAGATGGACGGAGAGACAGAAAGCGAGACACAGACAGACCTAGTGTCAGACAGATCAGACCCCTTGCCAATCTTAACGGTATATATTATATATACGTATCGTATATCACATTCCCTCCGGCCACTGATTGCCGGATAGCTGTTGACAGCCCTTCCCTCGCAACGCTTCGTCTGGTAATGCGTCATCTCCCTCATTCACTATTGACCACAAGGTTAAGTCGTACCGGCACGCACGCACGCACGCACGCACGCACACGCACACACACACACACAGGTGAGCGCTTCCTTATGTCTCGCTCCTCCATCTTTCTTTTAAGTCTGATACGCCAGCAACACTTTCTCCATCTTTTCATTATCTCCATCCAAACTGGTCATCAACATCCAAGAGTAAAGCGTTGTCTGTATATTATTCCAAATGCAAACGGTATAGTCTGTCTGTCTGTCTGTCTCTGTCTCTGTCTCTCTCTCTCTCTCTCTCTCTCTCTAAACTGCCAAACTCTCGATATTTCAGTTAATAGTTCCAAACCGCAGCGCCCATGCACGTGCCTCTGACTAGCATTCGCAATAAACGCAGACCTGGTTTCAATAGCCTGGCTGGAACCAGGCCACTTTCCACAAGCGAGCTAACCAACAGCACGCTCAGAAGACACTTGATGACTCGAACCAGAACCTTGTGTCCTCTTTATTCTCGTGATCGGTTCGGTCATTTTAAACAGAGACGTGACTATGGTGGAATGAAATCGCAAAACGCATTATTTGTATGATGTTTATGCTTATATTAACGTATTATGCAGCGGTGTTGTACTGTTTTATATTTGTGGTTTTGGTTGGTTGTTGTTGTTGGTGTTGTTGTGTGTGTGTGTGTGTGTGTGTGTGTGTGTGTGTGTTGTTGTTGTTGTTGTTGTTGTTGTTTTGAGTCCGGAGAAATTCATGACAGTGAACTGAATGCAGAATTTAATTAGTAGTCAGCAACTGGACGAAAAGACACCGTCATAAATCAATACAATAACAACGTACGGCAGAAACATGCTTCCTGACACTCCAGGCATTGAACACGCCCTAACCGCAACCGGATAAGTAAAATATTTTCATTTTGCTTCGTTCAACTTTTAACTCTTGCTTCGTCGCTTTGGGGGAAATAACAAAAAAAAGGGAGGGGGGGGGGGGGGGGGGGGACTTACCCCTGAATTCGCACGTTTTGTATTGTGATATCAAATCAGCATTATTTTTAACCGTTTACGTTTTTGGGTCAACGGCAACTTTTCTCTGGTCTAAAACTACTCAGCTATGCCTTTGGTAGTGGGCGGGATGGAGGCCCGGGAGGAAGTGGAGGAGGTCGGAGGGGGAGGTCGGAGGGGAGGAAGCGGAGATGTCCTGGGCAGTCGGAAGAGGAGCCTAGCTGACCAGAGTCGGGACGAGCGCATTAGCATAGGCTAACGACCCGTCATCCACTCCGGACGATTTGATGGGAGATGCCCTTTGCCCCCGCACGAAGGAAACGTCTACGGGAGGGAACAGCCGCGGTCAAGTCGGATAACGGTCAATCAGAGCTGACCGCTGCCATCGCTCTGATAACTACTGATGGACCACACGCCGGATGACCTGCCGGAAGTCGATTACCCCGTACAGCCTACGTCTACGTTTGTTTTCATGTTTGTGGTGTGCGTTTTGCTGTCGGTCTTTTGGGCAGCTGTTGCTATTTGTGTTTCTTTTCTTTCGGTCTGGTTGAGGTTTTTGACTGCTCTCACTCACTGGTGCATTCGTTTACGTATGCTGCGCATGAATGTACGTACAATTACGTATACATACAGGTGTATTAAAGTGTAGATATGTAGTATTTATTCACAGTTTGTTGGCTACTCAGTCCCTGTGCTCTCTTCCCCATTCTGCTGCCCGAGGTTTTCACGACCATAAAATAATGTATTCTTCAAAATACGATGTTGAGTATACACACTCCATCATTTACCACAAAACCAGTTACCTTTACGGTCAAAGTCGCTCCCCGGCATTTATGAACAAGATGATTGTCCCGTTACAACACTGAATCAACGAGATTCGTTGCACCTAGATTCGGTCTTAAACTAGAACTTCAAACGAAGTTCACTGATTCAAAGGCACACGCACACACACACACGCACGCACGCACGCACACATATACACACGTACGCACGCACACACGCACGTACGCACGCACGCACGCACACACACACGCACACACACACACACGCACACACACACGCACGCACGCGCCGCGCGCGCGCGCGCGCACACACACACACACACAGGTATTTCGAAAATACAAACTGGGAAGTACTGTAAAATAAGTAAATAAATAAATAAATAGTTTTGTTAAAAAGGCGGTGTGGTACAACCCACACTATTTGCTTTCAGAGGAATACAGCGCAATCCTCCCACAACTGCATAATATATATATACTCTGCACCGGCTGACTCCCCGGGTTCAGCTGGGGAACGCTACAACAACTACAACAACAGGACTACAGTACAGTGCGTCAGACCGTAAGGCCACGGCCGCTGTCATTTCAGTTTTGCGTTCCACGACGAAGTCACTGCCACTGTCGCACCTTCTAGCTCCAACACACAATTTCCAAACCTTAGACTGATCCACCATATAACGCATTTCCAAACCCTAGACTGACCCCCCCCCCCCCCCCCCCCCCCCCCCCCCCCCCCCCGCCCCCCTCCTCCCCCCGGACTTTCGAAAGCAGGGGTTGGCAGAAGCAGGCAGCGGAAGAACTAATCCCAGAGTGACCAGAGGCACACAATGAGAAGCCAGATGGCAGTGACCCTCCCACTCACAATGTTGACCTTGTCTGACCCGTGTCCGGCCACTTGGGTGTCCGTCACTGCTCCCGTGCTGGGGCAATCAGGAGGGGTGCGCCTTTTGGACAGTAAACAGCCTTCCCTGAAGCATTTTAATTACCAATTATACTAAAGCCTGTTCGGGAAGCACTCTGGCAGCACAGAAAAGGTGCACTTGCTGACCCCATCTCTGCAGTCAAACGCTGCCCGCTTCTATTGGCAGAATTTCTATTGACACAATCAATCACTCTGTTCGCGGAGGATTATATTATATCGCTGCCCTTGGCTTTACCCATAAATAACGACAATATTAAATAAACCTGAAGGACAAGAAATGACTGAAATTCACAGAGGATGAGAGGGGCGGAGGGGGCGTCCGTTATCTAGAGGCAACGCAGGAGCCGACACAGGATTTCAATTTAAGATTGCGTGGCCAATACACCCGAGACATCGACTCTCAACGCCGATCGAGGCCACTATTCCACCGTTGCAGCTCTGCCAAAAGCATATTTCCAAGGGCAGTTTTATTTTTGCAGCTAGCTGCAGCTGCAAAAACGAGAGGCATTTTTGCAGCGACAAAATCAACTTCAGCAGCAACAAGACTGTCTCTCCTTTTTGCAGGTCTGTGCACAACCCGTAGCAAATTTGCAGCACTTTGCAAAGGCGACCTGCAGCGCCAAAGCCCAAAGTCTGCTCTTTGAAACTCCGAAAAGTATTTGTTGCTGCACAAACGGAAGGCAGATCTGTTGCAGAAAAACTGCCCCCTATTCTGCAAAAGTAATCTTGTCGCTGCAAAGTGGATTTTTGCAGCCGCAACTCTTGAATCGCGGCAAGCGCCCGCCAACGACAATCGACGAAACGCCCCAAAGACGTTGATGGATTACAGCCCTACTATACCCTTCCTCTCAGCCAAAGCCAGGCAATATCTGACGAGGTCCAATTTGTCCTTATTCAGCTGACACATGAATGGGCGAGCCAACCCGTGGCCTTAATCAAAACACGAACAGTATTGATGATGAGTGATCCGCCTGGACTGGAACTCTGCTCCTTACCATCATTCTGCTTATTGGACATGCCTTAGACAAAGTAATGACTACGCATCCAACAAAACTCTACGCCTGTCCTTTTTATTTCACAGTCAAACGCTACTGCTGTACGGACATAATCAAAAGCCCGCAGTTCTTCAGACAGAAGTCGACCCTACAATTATTTCTTCGACAGCTCTCCTAACAAAGTTTTTAGTGTTCATTAAGCTGTGCGGAGTCGCTCCGTACTGTTACCACAAACTTCTAGTACTGTTACTGTACTTGGACACCAGAAATTGAATCAATCACTTTTAAAAAAAGAAGAAGGTGATTTATGATCATAATAAGAATTATCACAACTGTGAATATCTACTTCTTACTCTTTAACCAACAGTAATTGCTATTATCCTTCAATATCATCATTGTCGAAAAAGGTGTGTGATCGCCTCTTTAACATGTACATCTCCAAAGTAAATGCGTAAATTAAATCCTCGGATATTCCTGCCGGAGAAAACCCTTTGAAATTTTCAACCGGAGTAATTGCCCATGAAACATATGCTAACAGATGTAAATTGCACGCTTGTGGCTACGAATAACATCCATTTCAATCAAAAGGTAGGTGCGTTTAACTTATTGCCGTCACACGCAGAAATTAAGTTGCTCGCTTTAGCGCCTGGGGGCGTTTGGCGACTTCTGCCGTCAAGTCGCCCACACTGATTAATGCGTATAGTAAAAAAGAGGACAAATTTATGCGTGTAGGCAATGCGGAAATAATTCTGATAGCAACAGGAATGTTTTGTTGTCAAATTCCGATACAAAAAGGCTGCCGTACAGCATTAACGTAACAGAAGAGCTGAAGATTTCCGTCTCTCTCAAGAACCGCTGGGTGTGGTCTAGTGGCAAGCGCTCAAGTGGAACAAAAAAAGACGAGTCATGGGTCCGCTTGGGTTCACATTCTTCAAAAGTCGTAGTCTTGTGACCTTGGGTTCACATTCTTAAAAAGTAGTATATTATTATTATATATACTAACTTGTGACCTTGACCCCCGCCCCCCACTTTTTTTATTTTATTTTTAAATCAGTACTTTTCATCCACTTTTTGGCCCATTCAGCTTCATTTTCCACAATCCTCTTCAAACGCTCCCCCCCCCCCCCCCCCCCCGACCCGCTGAATTTCCTTCAAGTTCAAAATAACGTTGGTGTGTTATACTACGTTGTGTTAAATGTTAAGTCCTAGACAATTGACAATTAAAAAAAACAAAAAAACTTTTGAAACTATAAAACTGTGGAACATAAAACAAAAGACAAAAGACAAAATTAGGATAATGCCGCTTTAACAATGGAACCACTGTGGTGGTGAAAGTTGAGCAATACTCCGGATCTAACATAGGTTATCTCCTGTAAGCTTCGGTCGACGACAGTATTTAAAGCTCTGCTTGCTCCAACTACTGCCAGGAATTATTTCTGATTTGCTAGCTCATTCCGCTTCATTTTCCACAATCCTCTTCAAACCCCCCCCCCCCCCCCCCCCCCCCCCCCAACCCAACTGAATTTCCTTCGTGTTCAAAATCACGTTGATGTTGTGCTATATTACGTTGCGTTACATGTTAAGTCCTAGACACTTTTAGTTTTGTTTTTTGGAGCTATAAAACTGTGAAGTCAACCCCTTTTCTCGCACAGCATCAGACGTGCGTGGTTTTGCTCGCTCAGCTTTCCCCAGACCACCGTCTGTGATCGCCGGGGAGTCCAATGGCTCAGGAACGGCCACGGAGTGACTCTACTCAATACGGCGTGAAGCGGGCCGGCAGACAGCTGTACTGATCTAGCATTATCTCTGAAGAAAGCTTTCACGGTCAAACTGAGCTGCCGTACATTAGTGACATAAGGTGGCTCCAGCAGTCACATGAGCGCACACCCAGCCCCTTTGAACCGCGGAGCATTTGCGTAAGGTAGACGAATGCCCCAGTGATCTGTGACTGATACAACAGCACGGGTGACTCGTTATAACGCGATCACACGGATAACTGGAGGTGCTGATTTCGCCACCCGGTTCTGTTACCGCACCGCGCGTTCTCTCCCCTGTTCGTGGCGGTAGAGCTTAGCACGGGGGGTCCGGGTACGTACTGGCTGGTACACTGGTATTTGAATCGAATTTTGTCGCTTCACACAACACACTGCCCTCATAATCGCGGTTCTCGATGCTGTGTGATTATTTCAACGCCAATCGTTCCTTATAGCTTTCTGCTATGAAAGATTTGCATCGCGACACGTGACCCCCCCCCTCCCTCCGCCCCCAACACACACACACACATACACAAGCGCGCTTCCGGTTCAACCACCTTTGAAAATAATGGAAAATTAGCCTTGAAAGAGGTTTGTCATATGTTCTAGCCGTGCAAATATGTGCAAAGTACAGGGAACATAATTAGACAATGCACATCAAAAACCAACAACAGTGAAGCGGATTGTCTGCACTCCTCGCAAGACGAGTGGTCAGACAGTAACTTGAGTAAGATGGGGAAGTGCTCTAAACAGCTAGAGTTACAAATCAAAACAGTCCCTAACGCATCCTTCATTCCCTTCGCTGCACAGAGAGGATCCACGTATTATATTCATCCGCAGCGTTTAACTTGAACACGATGTGAGTGAAACATAAACGCTTAACAACAAGATGGGAGTGAAACTTAAGTTCAACACATTTCCTGACGCTTAACGAGATGGGAGTGAAACTTAAGTTCAACACATATCCTGCGCAAAACTGTTAGTATAACGGCGCGCACTGATCGTTCTCTTCGCTGCAGGCGATGTCCCTACTCCGCTTCTTCTTTTTTTTAGGTCTGCTGATCCGTTGATTCGGCTTTCCGTACAGTATATATATGTCAGCACAAAAAGGGCTCATTAGCGGCAGTGCTCAGGGCGGTCTATGCCCTATCTCTGATCTACGCCTCTGACCGCGGTCTATGCCCTATCTCTGATCTACGCCTCTGACCGCGGTCTATGCCCTATCTCTGACCTACGCCTCTGACAGCGGTCTATGCCCTATCTCTGATCTACGCCTCTGACCGCGGTCTATGCCCTATCTCTGATCTACGCCTCTGACCGCGGTCTATGCCCTATCTTGATCTACGCCTCTGACCGCGGTCTATGCCCTATCTCTGATCTACGCTTCTGACCGCGGTCTATGCCCTATCTCTGACCTACGCCTCTGACCGCGGTCTATGCCCTATCTTGATCTACGCCTCTGACCGCGGTCTATGCCCTATCTCTGATCTACGCTTCTGACCGCGGTCTACGCCCTATCTCTGACCTACGCCTCTGACCGGGGTGTATGCCCTATCTCTGACCTACGCCTCTGACCGCGGTCTATGCCCTATCTCTGATCTACGCCTCTGACCGCGGTCTACGCCCTGTCTCTGACCTACGCTTCTGACCGCGGTCTATAGCCTATCTCTGATCTACGCCCCTTACTCGTCAGCAAACCAACGACCATACCACTAATAAGCAAAATCGAAAAATCAGCGTCACTTTTGTCTGCGTCTCAGAGGTCATCGTGTCTTCAAAACGTACAGGAAGACACATTTTGTGTGTCTCTAGATTTGCTGCATAACTTGAATCAAGCTTGTCGTGTCTGCTACAAATTTACAGCTAATGAGATTTTGGACACACAACCCCACTGGGGGATGATGATGAAGTGATGCTTTATGTCCTCAGATGTCAGTTGACATATTAGGGACAAGTTGTGACCAATGCCGAAGCACGGTGCAATAAATCTTTACGTCCACGGAAACCAGAAGGCTCGTTAGGACGGACAGTCCAGGACGTCCACCTCGACTCTCACACAGCTCCTGAACCATGAGTGACACTGGGGGAGGGGGCTTCGATTGCTTTTAGGGCGTTAAAGTCGGTGGGTGTGATGTAAAACTGTTTTCCTAGTCTGGATGAATAACAAGCTAAAAATGAAAAAGGGGAAGAAGAAAAAAAACGCAAAATAAACGCTAAGGCTCTTCGTTCGCTAGATTAAAGCCTTTCCAACCGTCCACCAGACACAACCTAATGTTTTCTTGCGTTTCTATTTACCGTCGCTTAATTTTAAAGGATGTCTCCCATCTGCGCTCTCCGACAAACCTTTTCTCTACTCTTCGGTGTCACTGCTCTTTCTATTACCGTCCTTGCTGCCGCCTGTCTTCAACGGCGCCGCTTTAGTTACAGTGCCGACAAGGTACCGGGGTAATTACCGGGGTGGGGAGATCAACAGACTTTAGAACAAATCTATTATTACCAAGTACTATAACTGTTGACAGGTGCCGCATCCCCTTTCCCCTACCAAGTACTACTATAACTGTTGACGCCCCCCCCCTCCCCCCACCAAGTACTAACTACTATAACTGTTGACGTCCCCCCTCCCCTACTAAGTACTAACTACTATAACTGTTGACGCCCCCCCCCCCCCCCCCACCATGTACTAACTACTATAACTGTTGACGGCACCCCCCACCCCCTACCAAGTACTAACTACTATAACTGTTGACGGTGCTCCCACCCCCACCCCTCCTCCCTACCAAGTCAACTACTTTAACTGTTGACGGGCGCCCCCCCCCCCCTTCCCCACCAAGTACTACTACTTTAACTGTTGACGGGCGCCCCCCCCCCCCTACCAATACTAACTACTTTTACTGTTGACGGGCGCCCCCCCCCCCCGCCCCCCTTACCAAGTACTAACTGCTATAACTGTTGACGGGCACCCCATCCCCTTTCCCCTACCAAGTACTAACTACTTTAACTGTTGACGGGCCCCCCCCCCCCCCCATCAAGTACTAACTACTTTAACTGTTGACGGGCGCCCCCCCCCCCAACCCCTCCCCTACCAAGTACTAACTACTTTAACTGTTGATGGGCGCCCTCCCCCCCCCCCCCCCCCCACTCCCTCCCCTACCAAGTACCAACTACTTTAACTGTTGACGGGCGCCCCACCCCCACTCCCTCCCCTACCAAGTACCAACTAGTTTAACTGTTGATGGCGCCCCCCCCCCCTCCCCCCAACCTACCAAGTACTAACTACTTTAACTGTTGACGGGCGTCCCCTCCAGGAGACAGCTTTGGCAAACTGTTACCGTAAAAATGCCCGCACGCATTCGTGTAGTTTTCACATCACTCTAGTCTAAGCTTTAAGTTCTTAAAAACAAACAGACAAACCACCACCACCACAACAGCACCAGCAGCAGCAACGACAACCCATTCAAGCAAAGTCTTTCGGCTTCAACGGAAGATGAAGCGAAGCGGGACTGTTTAGTTCACGTCGAGCGTTCGGAGAGCGACGGAGTGTCGTTGAGCCGAACTGCCAAACGGCGCTGTTTGAAACAACAAGCCCCGACCGGCGAGACGGAGGGAGAACAATTGCCTCTGGGACCGGCTCGAGCCCTAGCTGGCTGCCTGTCGCGCGCTCTGGCATTCCAGCAACGTTTTCTCCGCTGGCCCCTAACCGCCCCTTCCCGGCGGAACCAATCAATGGATGGAGGCACCTCTAAACTGGCGGCGTGTGATCGCTGCCTGCCACTTTGTCCTTTACCACCTACACCTCCGGAATGCCTGATGAGCCGACGGCCGCCTCCGTGCCCTCCTTCGTATGCACAGCTTCCTGCCCCTCTCCGTCCTCCGCTCTCTCGGGGGATCCAACAGGTCCCCTGGCCATCTGGCACGGCCCGGGGATCACAGGCCGCAGTGAACAAATAAAGCAAAAACGGCCTTTCCTTTTTCACTCCAAGCCGTTGGTAAAATCCTGGGGAGATGCTGGGTTGAGGGGGGGGCGGGGGGGGGGGGGGGGGGGAGAGAGAGAGAGAGAGAGAGAGAGAGAGAACCGTGTGAGTGGGCGAAATGGAAAATCGAAGATTCTGATACAAGGATGTATGCTAGCGTTTTAAAACAAGACCCACATGCATAAAAGGTTTTTTTTTAAAGAAGGCTGATTTAACCCCTTCACTGCCCCAGCCTGTAAAATTTCCAGGCTGAATGACGCACGGATGGTTGTTTTCAAGTGACATCATGGGAAGGGGTTAATATTTATACAATTCGCACATTGTCATTTTGTCATATTAAATAGCGTTCTTTTCAGCCTTTTATGTGCTTGGAAGTTCGAAAGAGAAAGGGCTTCGCGCTATGCCTCGAGGTGGCATCAGAAATAAAGCATAAAGGACAGACGGAGCAGGACAGTGAGCTGATGAAGCGTTGCTTTACGTCCACAGAAACCGTAGGTTTATTAGGGACGGGAGCCCAGGACGTCCACCTCAACTTTCACACAGCTCCTGAGCTCTGCAGGACAATGCAGTGTACAGTTCTTGAAGTATGCCTGTATGGTGGCGGTCAGTTACTTAATACAACCTAACTCCCACTCGACGATAAAACCCATATCTAGGCGAAACACAATCTACAGGTCCGACTACAGATAGTATTACCATATAATATAACCAAATATCACATTGTTTTCGAAAACAACGCACTGTTGTAGTCATGATGTAGTTTTATGTGGATAGCAATGTGGTCTGGGCGGACGTGGGAGTGCGTTAGCATTAGATAACGAAATATGTCGCAGGTGGAACACAGTTCTCCAACGAACCGTTACATTTCTCCAACGATCATCGACCTACAACGATCTACACAGCCACAATGTCAGTGAAAGACAAAGACCGTGCACGTGTGACTTAGCGCACGCACGCACATATGCGCGCGCGCGCGCGCACACACACACACACACATGAGCGCGCGCACGCAAGCACGCACAGACACAAACACACACACGCACGCACAGACACACACACACACACGCACACATACACACACATACACTCGAGCGCGCGCACGCGGCAAGCACGCACAGACACAGACCCAGACCCAGACAGGCACGCACCCGCACACACACACACACACACACACACACACACACACACACACACACACACACACACACACACCAAAACTACTACAACAACAACAACAGAAAGAGAGAAATGGCTTATACACTGTATCTTCAGTCTGTATACGATTGCACTCTGTGTTTAGCTACAGTCCAAACAACAGTCACCTCAGATGGCAAGTAAACAGATTGTATCCACATGACACATTGCGGCTAGTAGTGCTGGATATATTTACACACACACCGCACGAGATCAGGCTTATTCGCCAGAAGAACACTGAACAGTTACTGTTTTCAAGAATGCAAAGCCATGTCAATTTAATCTGTCTTCCGGATAGATTTAAATTGCTATAGCTGACTTTAATGCACACAGTGGGCCACAGATGGTGGCTGCCTCTTCAGCTGGAAGGACGGGAGGGCGGGTGAGGGGAAGGGGGGAGGGGGGAGGGGGGGGGGACTGCAATTTGCAATACATTGTCTCTGCATGAGTGTCTGGCTTTGGCCACGCCGGGTGGAACAGAAAGCTCCGTGGCTTGGCCGTAGACCTGCATATCCGCATGCCTGCTGAGACCACAACCACCCCTTGAGAAGGCGTGGGGCATTCCGCCGATTCAGCGGATGAAAGCGCCGCGGGGTGCACGGGTCTACACGGGTTATCTACGCTAGCTGCGATGCAGCGAGGGCGGGTGAACGACCAGCGGCGGCAGGAAAAAGGTGAACGTGGCGTGCACAGCGAACCAACGAGACAGCGAACCAACGAGGCAGCTAGCTACACGGGTCTACAATACACAGCTTGCACAATGAACACCGTAGACGAAAATAGCCGGGGAGAATACTAGAGCCTCTGTCGAAACGGAGCCAGCAGTGTACGATAAGGAGATAATTTAATATATAAGCAACGCTTTCATGATTCACGAGCGTGTTGGAAGGCACGTGTTCATGTCTGTGATGAAAAAATTAGTGAACACCCACCCACCCACCAACACACACACACACACACACACACACACACACACACACACACACACACACACACACGTGCGCGCGCGCACGCACGCACACACGCACGCACGCACGCACGCACGCACGCACACGAACGGAAAACCACAAGCGATTTTTCCAGAACACTATATTACGGACGCTTTTTCTCCGCGTACACGGAAAAACAGTGTACGATATTGACAGTATTGATATTGATGGAGCGCGGTATCACATACAATTGTCCCTAATATGCTTTTAGCATCCGAGGACAGTAAACAAAAACAGAACGAACGAACGAACGAAATCACGTACGACGCGCGATCATATCAGTCCTTCAAAGGTTGCATGTACGGCACAGTATCTACAGAGATAGTGGGATCCATTCCCTACTGAGCCACCCCTAATCCACAAAAGGCTGAGGACATGAGGCCGCCACCGCCGCAGGCAGTCCGACTGATCACCTGTAGTTGGTACCTGATCTGCAGGTAAACACACAGCGTGTAGCGGTGTCTTCTGAGTCACACGCTGCAGCGACTGAGCGAGGCAGGTTTAGGCTGTCTGACACATGGCCAACAGCCGCCGCAAAGAGCGGATCAAATCCCACGCTCGCCGCATCGACTGAACCTGGTTTATAGCGGGGACTAGTTAGTTCAAAGAGAACATAGTCAAACCGCAATTGACCCGACCCGACTGACTCGGATTTAGGTCAACGAGAAACCTCCGAAGAGCGCTCGTGTTGGTAGTCGCCGAATGGCGACAGCAAGGGCTGCCGCCGACAAAGCTATGAAAATTCTGATGCTGGCATCGGTGGGCGAGTGGGCGTTTCCTTGTGGACGTGTGGAAATCGACTCACCGCAGCTCACCTCACACACACACACACACACACACACACACACACACACACACACACACATACAGGCGCGTCGCACACACACACACCACCACTCACACTACATGCACGCACACACGACACCACGCACACCACGCACGCAGCACGCACGCACGCACGCACGCACGCACGCACGCACGCACGCACGCACGCACACACACACACACACACACACACACACACACACACACACAACACCAGTGATTAAATTTGCACGCCGACGCATTGTAAAATGATTGAAATTCATCTGTAACTTAGATAAACTCATTGCATTCACAGAGACCTAGTCAATGAGACAGAAACAGCTGAGCTCTATGAAAACACACACCAACACACACACACACACACACACACACACACACACACACACACACACACACACACACTGATACAGGCTGTCTGGCATCTGCTCGCTCGTTAGCCTGTCTGCTTCAGTGCTTGCCTTACTGCCTGTCTTGCTACCTGCCTGCACGTCTGTTCACCTAGACAACGCGAAGGGGTTAAACAGTCACCATCAAGACACAGCTTGCTTATTAATACTGCTTATAACCACGCGCGAGCTTGTTGTCTTACAGTCACCGGCTGTAGTCGCCTCTCCAAGTACACGGTCTCAAGTATCGGTGACAAGGTATGCTCACACAGGTTAGAGGCACCCGCTATCTACACTACGCTGTTACGCCCAGGTGGACATAATTGTAATACCCACGTAAACCGCAGGCTGTAATCGTGACCTAATAAGCTCTGGAGCTGGGTGAACCGCGGTGCGTTGTCGCTTGGGAATCAAGGGGCAGCGGTTCTTCAAAGACGCCTAGAACCACCGGAGAATGATAATGCCGGACTAGGTTTCATTGTTCGCGCCTCGTACGCTCTTTAAATGAAAGTGCGGCTGACAGCTAGTCTCTCGGTCTACTCCGTCAGAAGAGGGAGAAGAAGCAGGAGACGGAGAAGCAAAACGACAGGCTCGTGTCCTGACCCCGAGGTCACCCAGTGCAGACGGGATGATAAACTGGTCGGTATGACCGACAGACTGAGCTCCTGTGTCTGAAGAGACCGAGAAGACGGGAGCTTTACGACCTAGCGGCTCTCAACGGCACACTTGCAGCTCAGCACGCATACTTGTTCCAACTCCAAGAATTCCCTCTCACACACGAACAATCGATACGAACGCACGCAAAACAAAACAAAAACCAGCAATCTGCTTTATCACAAAATGCGGTGATTTTAAAGAAAGACAAGGAATAGAAGAGGGAAGCGACAGAGAAGTAGGGCAGGAGAGAGGATGAGAGAGGACAAAAATGAGAGAGAGAGAGAGAGAGACAGAGACAGAGACAGAGACAGAGACAGAGAGACACAGAGAGAGATTGATTGATGTTTTATTCATATAAAGGCCATGGCCCTTCATGAAGGGGTGCACATACAGTTTGATACAAAGCCATAAAAAAAAATTGCCAGAGAGAGAGAGAGAGAGAGAGAGAAGAGAAGAGAGAGAGAGAGAGAGAGAGAGAGACAGAGACAGAGACAGAGAGAGAGACAGAGACAGAGAGACAGGCAGGCAGGCAGGCAGAGATAGACAGGCAGGCATGCAGGCAGGCAGGCAGGCTGGAAGAAACAGAAAGAGTGACAGAGAGCGAGCGACAGACAGACAGACTCAGACAGAGAGCTCTAGACAAAGAAACAGATCGACAGACTCAGATAGAGAGAAAGAGACAAAGATGTGTTGGCCCAAATGTGACAGGCTGAAGCTCCAGGAAAACAAACGTGAAGTGTAAATCACCATAAACGACAAAGAGCAAAGAGCACAGACAATATAACTGAGACCGCTGTTATCCCTCCGGCCGTCCTTTCTCTCCACCTAGACATTCCTCGCTCGCCAACTTCTGTATTTACAATTCTGTGTGTGTGTGTGTGTGTGTGTGTGTGTGTGTGTGTGTGTGTGTGTGTGTGTGTGTGTGTGTGTGTGTGTGTGTGGTGTGTGTGTGTGTGTGTGTGTGTGTGTGTGGATAGTTGTGCGTGTGTGTGCGTAGTGTATGTAGTGATGTGTGTGTATGCGTGTGTTATGTGTGTGTGTGTGTGTGTGTGTGTGTGTGTGTGTGTTGTGTGTGTGGTGTGTGTGTAAGCACATGCGCAAGTGCACGAAATGGACAAGGATTTCTTTCTCCCTGCATATAGCCTCGTCGACATTCAGCAGCGCAGTGCAGTGCCTGCCGGTTTCCACGTTCAGCAATCTCGGCGTTCGCTTCACCTTTTACAACAAGTTGTCATCCTTCCCTAGCCAATACAGACGACACGAGATCGTGTGGCTGGAGGGGAAGTCTCACTCAGTGTGATGTGAATAAGGAAAAGAAGCGACGAGAAAGGTGGCCGGGGGACGAGAAGGCTAAAGAGTTGGGGGTTCTGGGTGCAGTTTTCTTTCATTTTGACGGGACAGTAACAACGACGAAAAATCCCCCAGACAGGGTATGTATGGTGGGAGTGGGAACGTGTGTGTGGTGTGGTGTGTGTGTGTGTGTGTGTGTGTGTGTGTGTGTGTGTGTGTGTTGTTTCACGGTTGTGTGTTGTGTTGTTGTGTGTGTGTGTGTGTGTGGTGTGTGGTGTGTGTGTGTGTGTGATTGTGTTCGCGCGTGCGTCAGCGTCAGAGTATGTGGTGTGTTCGGCGGCGTGTTGGCGTGTGTGTGGTGTGGTGTTTGTGTGTGTGTGGTGTGTGTGTGTGTAGGTGTGTGTGGGGGGGGGGGCAAGGCTGTATACGGCAACGACACGAATCCGAACAGACTTTGTTTAGAACCAGTCAGGCGAAAAGGACGGTCTGGCACATGGCACCCGAGGACACAGAGTCCTGTACCGAGAATGCGCCGCAAAAGACACGGGCTCCTCAGGTCGTGAGGTGCGTAAAAGATAGAACTGATAGTGATAGATGCGTAATATTCAACACAGTCAGCCAATAAGGTCGCCTCAGGGAAAAACAAATGAATCAACCCGCAAGTTAACGTTTCTCTGTTCACGACGCACGTCACTGTTTCTGTTGGAAGAGGACGTTGTGGGTATTGAGAAAAAGAAAAAAAAAGTTGAGAGAGGTGAGAAGAATGAAGCTGAACGAACAGGGAAGGTACAAATAAGGAAGATAAGTTCCCGGCAGCAGACGAAGCATGAAAAACGACATCCTGATGAACCCCAGGCATAAAAGAGAGAACATTTCCGAGTTCTAAACAGAGAGGATTTTAACTTCTGTGTGTCCAAGTCAAGTCCGCTTTACTCCAACCGTGGAGTCCACTGGAAGCAGTTACTCCGCAAAGTGCGACTATTGGTGACAGCACCACTCTTCATTAGGAAGACTTGAAATTCGGCGGCGTCTCAAACTCCCATTACGAGCACTGCTGGATTCAGTGGTGTCGTGTGAGCCGAAAGCCAACTAAAAACAGTGGAGAAAGCGGGCAAAAAAAAACCCCACAAAAACCGAAAGGACAAAAGAACTGCAGGGAAGCTCAAATCGATATCAGAGACTATGGGGGAGAAAAGAAGGGGGAAGAAACTGACGACCAGAAAATATCGGGGAAAAATAGAGACAGATGCCAAGGAGACGGAGAAGCCATTTAAACATGCCAATTCCGATTCCTGCAGACGCAGCACGAACCGTGCGGGCATTTTTAGGGCCTGCGGAGGGGGGGGGGGGGGGGGGGCAGTAGCAAGGCAATCCCCAAAAAATGGGCACAGTTCATTTGAAACAGCGCTATGGGTGCGAAACAAAAAGGGTAGAGGAAAACAAAAAGGGGGGGGGGGGGGGAGGAAAAAGGGGGGGGGGGGGAGTGAGCATGAAGCATCAGCTGTACTGGAAAAACACGGAGAAATACTGATCAGTTCTCCCAGACCATTCTCTCTCGAGGGACACGCTCCGCTTTGTAATGACACTTTCTGTGGCGTCGTCCATATTACAGTTTGGTTGCCACCCCCTTCCCCCACTCGTACTCACTTCCAGCAAATAACATATTGGCAGTTGGGAATGCGCGACAGTGTATTAAGCAGAAGTTACGAAAAAAATATAACAAAACAACAACATAAAGTCCCCAGTGACTGGGTAGTGGGTGGCGGAGGTTTGTGTGTGTGTGTGTGTGTGTGTGTGTGTGTGTGGTGCGTGCGTGCGTGCGTGCGTGCGTGCGTGCGTGCGTGCGTGCGCGTGTCGGGGGTGTGCGTGTGTGTGTGTGCGTGCGTGCGTTGGTGGGGGAAGGAGCGGGCCGGGGAGGGGGGGGGGGGGGGGGAGCGGACGGAGGAGGCTATATGCGGCAACGCCCCTTCCACCCACATCCAACCTGTCCCAAAAGAGCCACGCCCCTCCGGCTCCTCCACAGTCACACAAAACAACAATACCCAGCTCTACAGTGACAACGAATGCATCATTATCTAACGCCGCTGCCACGTCTCCCGAGAGTGCCAGAGTCTGACCCGGGTGACATGGCATTGTGTAAAAGGAGATAGGGCTCGGCGGGTGTCGGGTGCTCGCGATACCTCTCCGCTCATCTTACAACCTACCTTGCGCCCTGGTGCCCCTGTGCCCCTGTGCCCTACCCCTGGAATCATGGAGCACCTGGTGCTAGCGATAGCTCTTGCAGCGCCCCTCTTACGGCCCGATGCCCCCTTCCGCTGAGTAATTGCGACGGGTTCGCGAACAACGTTGTTTTGCCAGTGTCAGCTACAGAATTCGGTTGCTCTTTTGTGTCCTGGTGCCCCAGTAATTACATCCTGCCCCGGTTGCCACAGATCCCAAAGAAACGGCTATGCGGTGCTGGTATCACCCATAATTTTTTGTTTATTTTTTAAACAGGAAAGAAAAGAAGAAGAAAAGAAAAAGAAAAAAAAAGAAAGAAAGAAGTATAACATGTATGACCCCTCTGGTCTTCGCCGTGATATAACCGTCCTGGCTGACTGGGCGTAAAAAACAAAACAAATTCCTTCCTTCTCCTCTGATCTGACGTCACTGTTCTTGCCTGATGACTTTATGCCCTTCCCTTTGCAGTTATCACGTCCCTACTAGACGGACGACGGGGTGTGGCTGGTGTCGCCTACATCTGAGTGCTCCTCTGGTCTGACGTCATTGTTTTTGCCTGATGACTGCTCTATGCCCTTCTCCTTGCAGTTACCACAGCCCTACAAGACGAACGATGTGGGGTTGCTGGTGTCGCCCACAACTGACTTCTCCTTTGGTCTGACGTCATTGCCTTTTTGCCCGAAGACCTTTTTGTCCTCCCCTTGCAAAGTTATCACTGAGACATGAACAACGACACTCTGGTGATCGTGTCCCCTACGTACGAGTTCTCCTCTGATCTGATGCCATTTAGTGATTTACTTTTGCCCGAAGATCTCATGCTCTTTCTTCCCTTGCCAAGACTAGTTATCACAGAGTCAGAGTCAGAGACAGGAAGAACGACGACGCTCTGTTGATCGTGTCACCTACGTACGAGTTCTCCTCTGGTCTGATGCCATTTAGTTAGTTATTTTTGAAAAAAAAATCAAAAAAATCATGCTCCTTAGTTTAAGACTAGTTGTCACAGAGTCAGAGACACGAAGAAGGACGACGCTGTGTCGATCGTGTCAGCCACACACCTCTGTCTCTCCTATTCATACCGTCTCTCCGTGGCTCTGTCCTTCCTACGTGCCCGGCGCCCTTGCCTGTGGATGCTCATTACAGACCCATTACTTCCGGTTCTGGACACGAAGCGCCGGGAACTTTCGGCCTTCTCCTACGGTCCCTTTCGCACGACACCCTCGCTCGTCCATGCACCATCACACCAAGTTTGATCGCAAAAACGCCCAGCGATTCAGAGGACACCGTCCGGAAAACAAGCCTGGACACGCACACCGACGGAAAAAGGGGTAGATGGACGAAGAAACAAGGTGATTCAAATACGCTCCCCCACCGCCCCGCACCCCACCCCACCCCACCCCCCTCCTAATTTCGCACCGAAGAGACGTGGGCGGAGGAGGAGATACAATAAATCAATACGACTAATTTCACGCAGCCACGAATACACACTCAGACCGATCAAAAGCGTGAGAGGTTTGCTACTTTTTTTTCCTTCTCTCTCTCTCTCTCTCTCTCTCTCTCTCTCTCTCTCCCCCCCCTTTTTTTTTTTTGGGGGGGGGGGGGCAGGGGGCAGGGGGGGAATTCCTTTCCTTTTTCTTCCGAGCAAATCCCTGAAAAACAAGGGGGTAGCAGGCAGAAGCGACAAAGTCTGCGCCCGACTGCCAAATGTCACAGCTGCGGTGTCTGCGCGGTTCCCACACCGGGGTTCGGGAGAGGTTTGGGTCACGAGTATCACCGGTACAACAGGCGCATTCTCCCCCTCCCCCCCCCCACACACACACACACACACACACACACAGAGCACACTTTGCAGAGCCCAAAACCGCGAGAACACCCTCTTTAGTCTACTTGTTTCCTGTGCGTGCGTGCGTGCGTGCGTGCGCTAGGCCTCGGTGTAACGGCGGTGTGACATTTGGAACGTGCTAGTACGTCACAGTACCGTCAAAACAACGAAAGTGCCCGCACCTAGCGCTGACTGTGCACGGAGCTGGGGCCGCTACACCCGACATGCCGCGGCAAAGCGCACGCACAGCAAGAGGGGTTTTAACATTGCTAACGTCGCCCCGCGGATGTGGGGGAAGTTGCTAGTAAGTAAGCAAGTAAGTAAGTAAGTAAGTAACTTGGTCTTTTACGCCTGTCAACCTTTGCGGCTATTATATCAGGGCGAAGGGCCTGATACAAGTTGCTAGGCAATGCAAAAAAACAAAAAAATGCAAAAAAACAAAAACTTTTAAAGTTTGTTTTATAAACACGACGTGATATCACACCACCTGTCTGCCCCGAGTTGAAACAATAGCACAAACAGCCGATGAAAGAGCCTATTCTCTTCACTCCTTAAATGAATGGTTTAGCTGTTTGGGGACACACGAGCACACTGTCACCGTCCTGTCGACTGACTTAGCATCACATTGTTAGTTGTTAAATGCGATTCTGTTCACCGAGCGAACATAATGGGTATCATCGAGAGTAATCCTAGTGCAGATTTGTCTGTCAGCTGTATTTACCATTTATTTCCTCGTGCTAAGCAAATTGCTCTCTCCACCCTCACCGCCCACTAAAAAATTCGCAGTCGTTATCTCGATATACATTATATCTGTTCTATTGTGTTTGTACTGTTTGAAGAACTAACTTGTATTGTTCAGCGCTCTGAGCCGCACGGATGGCGCTTTAGAAATGTCCACCATTATTAAGTACTACTAAAAACGAGCAGTGCTCTGACTGTCACTGATCCTACAGTTAGTGACTGCCGTGAGCCGTAACAAACAATAGGTATCGACACTTTCGCAGCGAACAAATCCCCGCGGACACTAGCCCACGCGGTGGGGGTGGAGTGTGGGGGTGTGGGGGGGGGGGGGAGAGAGGAAGAGGGGCGGGAGGGGGCGAACAATACCCTGCCTGTCAACCCTTCGACTTCGTTCGCAGCACGCATCGGGCACGACCGATAATTAATCGAATCATGGGATCTTTTCCAGTAAGGCCCGGAGCTCTTCACACGGGCGTGGAGGCGCCGACAGCATCACCTCTGTGGTGTGAGCGATCCTGGTGCTGGTCCTCTCCCTCCCCGATGATGCCGCTGCCCTTATGACCACCATATATAAACGGAGAACTTAACCAGCTCCTATCATAGTTCAGGAGCTGTGTGAGAGTCGAGGTGGCCGTCCTGGGCTGTCCGTCCTAACGAGCCTTCTGGCTTCCGTGGACGTAAAGCTATATTGAACCATGCTTCGGCATTGGTCTCAGCTTGTCCCTAATATGTCAACTGACATCTGAGGACATTAAGCAACACTACCTACCTACCTACAGCTCCTATATTCCAGAGTTCAGGAGCTGTGTGAAAGTCGAGGTGGCTGTCCTGGGCTCCCGTTGCTAATAAGCCTACAGTTTCTGTGGACGTAAAGCAACACTTCAACAACCAACAGCTCCAATATTCAGAGTTAAGGAGCTGTGTGAAAGTCGAGGCGGCCGTCCTGGGCTCCCCGTCCTAATGAGCCTTATGGTTTCTGTGGACGTAAAGCAAAACTGAACCATGCTTCCGCACTGGTCACAGTTTGTCCCTAACATGTCAACCCGACATCCGAGGACATTAAGCTCTGCATCATCATCATCAGTTCCTATACAGAGCTCAGGAGCTGTGTGAAAGTCGAGGTGGCCGTCCTGGGCTCCCGTCCCTAATAAGCCTACGGTTTCTGTGGACGTAAAGCAACACTCAACCAACCAACAGCTCCTATTCTGTCAGAGCTCAGGAGCTGTGTGAAAGTCGAGGTGGCCGTCCTGGGCTCCCGTCCCTAATAAATCTACGGTTTCTGTGGACGTAAAGCAACGCCCAACCAGCTCTTATTCAGAGTGGAGACTTGTCGGAGACGGTTTGGCCTAGCGGTAAGGCGTTAGGCTGGTAAGCAGAAGGGCTGGATTCTGTTTCGGCTCTCCTTTCTCTTCAAAAAAAGAAGAAGAAGAAAGAAAAAAAGAAGAAAGAAAGGTTGTGGTTTGTGGGCACAGTCTTGCGACTTTGTGCTTCACAGTTAATGAAACATTAAAATGGCTCTCATCGCCGCCCATTTTAATACAACAGTCATTCTGGTGGTGACAGTGTAGCGATAGGAATGTGATCTCCCTCTTCCCCCACTTCCATGTCCACTTCCTCCCCTTTTCCCCGTCCCCAATCAGCTTTATGGTTTCTGTGGACGTTAAGCACCATGCTTGCTACTTGCTTACTTTACAGAGTGGAGCGTTTGTGTCTGCCACTGCCACTGTCAGCCAAGTTCCCCTCCGTCCAACACAGCCTTTCCTGTGGGTGTTTCCATAGGCCCATGGGTGTTTCAGTACGCACGATTTTTGCATAATATAAACGTATGACTATAATTATAGTCATTGATCTATGTCTGGGAGGCTATGAGTCACACTCACAGCGTCTGGTACGTTTCTAGTGAGTCTGCGCATGTTTCAATCAAGAGGACTCTTGCATGACAAAAATATTATTATATAGATATTTACGTCATGGAGCCTATTGCACACCTTTTTAAAGACTGTGCTCCCATCACACACACACACACACACACACACACACACACACACACATACACACACACAACACACACACACACACACACACACACACACACACACACACCACACACACACACTCACATACATACACACCAACACACACACACACACCGCTACCATCACCACCAACAATTACAGAAAGAAAAACTCAAAAAGGCAGAAAGACACACACAGACAGAGCTGCGAATGGAGGAACCACGCACACTGCCCACAAACAGCAGGTGCGGGGAGCGTCCACTGTGGGAGCTTCGTGAAAATATACAGCTAGCCCTTCTTAAAATCCCTCGATTCCTATTCCCAAGTAGCTCGCCGGGAATTTGGAAGTTTGTGAGGTGTGCTACCATCATAGTATGCTCTACATGTCTATTCCACTCTTGCGTGGTGTGCTACCATCATAGTACGCTCTACATGTCTATTCCACTCGCCTCCAAATGCAGAAGGCGAAGTGGAGAAGGGGCGGGGATATCACTTGTATATTTAATGACCAGCCGAAGCCAAGGAATGCTACGGGCACAAAGCCACCGATCAGTCCTCGTGTGGGGGACCCGCTGGTGAAAATAAACCGTCCGCGTTTACAGCATAAAATACGGTACCGTTACCATAAACAGAGAAAGGCGTGGTTTTATTATCAACTTTCTTTCTCTCTGGTTTATTTTTTCTTTTCTTTTTCTTTAACGACATCACTACATCATCCACACACATCCGAGAAAACGGAACAAAAACACCTCCACAGTGCATAACAAGGGAAGGAGTAGAACAACGAGAAAGGGCCGGTTCCGCGTCATGCAGTGGCCCGTGCTGTCAACAAATCAAACGTCGGTGTCCGTTAGGAAACCATAAAACACGGTGATTACGTCACGCGAGGCAGCGGCTAGGCCATAAAAGCTGTCCAGAGGCTCGGCTTGTCTGAGCGGTGCTGTTAAGTTTATGATGCAGCGCCCAGCGGGCCCAGGCAAATGGCCTGCCTGATGCCCATGCATGCGTTTAGCGTTACCATGTTACACTTCTCACTGACCGCAGTAGTTGCTCCACACCTTAAAGCGGCTGTCACTGTGACCAACATCCTTGTGAGCCGGTCGGGCCTAGCGGTAAGGCGTTAGGCTGGTAAGCGGAAGGACCTCGGTTCGATACCGCTTCGGCTCTCCTTTCTCTTCAGAAAGGTTGTGGTTTGTGGACGCTGTCTTGTGACTTTGCCCATTACTTCCAACTGAAACATTAAAATGGCTCTCATCGCTGCCCATTTTAATGCAGGAATCATTCTGGTGGTGACAGTGTAGCGATATGTATATAATCTCCCTCTCCCCCCACCTCCATACCCCCTTCTCCCCGTCCCTAATAAGCCGTACGGTTTCTGTGGACGTTAAGCACCATGTTTACTTACTTACCAACATCACCACATAGGAGCTGTGTGAGAGTCGAGGTGGCCGTCCTGTGCTGTCCGTCCTAACGAGCCTTATGGTTTCCGTGGACGTAAAGCTATATTGAACTATGTTTTGGCATTGGTCCCAGCTTGTCCCTAATAATTATGTCAACCGACATCCGAGGACATTAAGCAACACAACCGAACCGACAGTACATAGTTAGGAGCTGTGTGAGAGTTGAGGTGGCCGTCCTGGGCTGTCCGTCCTAACGAGTCTCGTCGTTTCCGTAGACGTAAAGCATTATTGAACCATGCTCACGCATTGGTCTCAGCATGTCCCAGATAAGTCAACCGACATCCGAGGACATCCGAGGACATTAAGCAACACTTGATGGAAGACCAACAGTACAGCGGTCAGGAGCTGTGTGAAAGTCGAGGTGGACGTCCTGGGCTCCAGTCCCTAATAAACCTACGGTTTCTGTGGACGTAAAAGCAACACTTCAACCATCAACCAACAGTTCTTCAGAGCTCAGGAGCTGTGTGAAAGTAGAGGTGGATGTCCTGGGTTCCCCGTCCCTAACAGTCTGTACGGTCAGAGGTCAGGAGCTGTCTGAACAGGGAGTATCATTCCTTATTCCATTCTTCCCCCGTCCCTAATAAGCCATACCATTTTTGTGGACGTAAAGCACAACCATGTTTTGTTGCCGTTGTTGTTTGTTTGGTTGGTTTGTGTTGTTCCAAAACATCTACGAAACGCACCACAATGGGTAACTTCGCGCCGAATTCCGGTTGACTGTCAATCTTCAACCGGAGCGATTACCGACTGTGATATCATGTGTATGTTTTCGCCAAGGCTTTTAACTAGTTCGGCATATATAAGGTGTAAATTTCTCTAACTGCGTGTATTATACGTCTGCACAAGGCAAGCTGCTGCCGCAACAAGACAAGCAGTCTTATGTTTCTCGCGACGCATTCAAGATCACACGGCAATATGCACGCTGCCGCAACAAAACACGCACTTACGTTTCTCGCGACTCATTCAAAATCACGGCAATACGCACGCTGCCGCAACAAAACACGCACTCTTATGTTTCTCGCGACTCATTCAAATCACGACAATCTGCTGTCCTGTGAGTACACGTGTTCCGTCAGCTTGCGTCGCATTCGCTCCCTTTGAAAGACGACAGTCCTCTCAGTTGTGGAAGTGACATTATCGAGTGGCCCGAAAGTGGATCTAGCTGACCGATGACCACAAACACATTCTGCTTACCTGTGTGCGTACCAAGCTCTGTTCAAAACTGGTCTCATTAATGATATGTACCATGCTGTTTTGCACAAAATTTCTGGTGACAGTCCCTTTAAAAAACAAAACAAAAACAACAACAACAAAACGAGATTGCCAGTGCAATATGATGAAGTAATTAGTACGGTCTTGCACAGTTATCGTTCTTTTCTCTTGTTATTCGTGCATTCTTAGAGCTGGACTGCAAACTGTGCACCTGGTAGGTTCTTTTAACTGCTTCTGGCAAGAGGTTTAAAAGCAAGACTATCACGGGCTTGTGCTTTTTGTGAATGCTTTGGACGTCGACAAATCCTTCCTCTCTCTAAGTCTAATAATGGGCAAAGACAACTCCGTTCTATGAAACCGAGTTAGGACTAATCTCATACTCGAAATCTCAGGATGTCAACCTTGTGCAGATTGGAAAAAAATATAGCAGCTTGATTTCCCTGGACTGCTGAAGACGTCTTGGAAACGTTGAAGTGGTGGAGAAGGGACGAGCCCGTAAAACACACACACACACACACTCTCTCTCTCACACACCCTCCGTCCCTCTCTCTCTCTCTCCGCCCCTCTTTCTCCCCCTCTCCCCTCTTTCTCGATGTGTGTATGTGTGTCTGTCTGTCTGTTTGTGCGTCACTGCGCTCGCGCGGGAAAAGTGAGATGGAAGCGAGGGAGGGGGAGAGAAAGGCAAGGAGAGGGAGCTGAGAATGCAATTTCGCAAATGGGGTCAGTGTCTCCCGGCTTTTCGCAAATGTTTTCAGAGCGTTATTACTTTAGCTTCGCGGCTGCAAACACATTTAATACAAAAACTTTACCTGGCATCTTACAACGGAGATTTCTTATACAAGTACTGGCGACAGAAGATAAACATCGTGAAACACCCGAAAACCGCAATTATCACGTACATATCAAGTAATAACGGATACAGTCACCTCAGTGATAACAGACTAAGCAAACAAAACTGGTAAACTACTCTAGGCCTTAATGAGTTTAACATTAAGGCGGTAGTTACGGCCAGATCTTTCGTCAAACTTTATTAACGAACAAACAAAAGCAAAATACAATGTACATAAATAGTTCAAAAGGCTGCCGTAAACAGCCTGCCGCTGGCTCACGCGAGTGCAAAACTAAGAACCAAGTCCCTTCTGCTGAGAATCAAGATTCGTTCGATTTTTTCCTTAAGAATCAAGAGCTCTCTCTCTCTCTCTCTCTCTCTCTCTCTCTCTCTCTCTCTCCCTTCTCCCCCCCCCCCCCACCCCTCTCTCTCTCTCTCTCTCCTCTCAGCCTGCAGTGGGTCGAAATGCAGCTTTGCATGTTTTATGTATTGTCAGGCATTCTGCTCTCTCCACTGTCTGCCTTCCCGGATCAATCAACTGCATTTCTCGCAATTTTCTCCTTCCTTCTCATCTGGTTTTTTCGTATAAGCGATTATACACAGATTACCATGATCTCGCAATCTTCCTCCAGCATGAAACGACAGGAATCATGAACAGTAAATCGGACGTTTACTTGTTATTTGGTGAGTTGCATTTCATACTGGTATGATCTTTACATGGTATCAAGTAAAATATTACTAGCGGGAGTGAAACAGCATAGTTCTTGTAGGGCATCAGACTGACCATTTACCCGAGCACTTCAGCCAGTCACGCCATTCACCCAAGCACTTCAGCCAATCAGAATATCCCGATTAACATTCCGCGCGAAAACCCCGAAGAGCGGTCGCCATCTTTGCCTCACAAGCTAATGCATTGCAACAGAACGAAAAACAGGTGAATTCCGACGAAAACCGTAACATTCAAATGTCGCCCATTCACGGACGACGGGAGACTTTAGCTGCAATCCAATCAGGCAAATTAGCCTGTGGATTGGATACTGAATCAAACTCGAATCATGGTGCGTTCCGCCGCTAAACAGAGTACTACGTGACGGCCGGCTCAAAAACTCGCGAAAAGAGCCCAGGGCGTGGAGCTCATCGCGGAAGCCTTTATTCTTCCGCAGTGACTGGTCCAAACAGTGACTAATCCACATAACATCAAGGTCTGTCAGCTGTGCCAATACTGCTATCGGGGACAGGCAAACGGTCAAGTCTGGTTCAGCCCTGGCTGTTTGCGTAGAACAGCGGGTGTGTTGTTGGGGGTCCTGCGGCGTGATAAGATTAGAGGAGGCAAAGTTGACACTTCCCAGACGGGTGGTGGTGATGGTGATGATGAAGGGTCAGTCAATTTCAATGTGCAAATTAAGTTCTTTCAACACTGTTCCAATACAGTTTCACATGACTTCATCATCGATGTAATTATATATATACAGTACACTTTAACAGCGATATTCGGGTGAGCGCTATTTAACAAGTTATATCTAAGTAAGACAAAAAACACAATATTATGCGCCCGTGTGCCCCACATACTGCCTGTCTGCACCCCCCCCCCCCCCTCTCTCTCTCTCTCTCCAATAATGGACGTTCCGTGTCCGCGCCAACGAAAACAGCCCAAGCCAGGAAGGACCAAGACCAGGATGACTTCGGTGATTTTTATAATCGAGGCATCCCAGCCTGACATTCCTCTACAGTGATCCACTTTGAATCCGGCTGTTCCTTCCTGGGATTTAGGGCCCAAATCGATGCGTTTATTTGCCAGCGTAAACATAAACCTGTCCCCGTAAATAAAATAAAGAGGGAATCGGTAATTGGATGTCCTCGGACGTGTTTGGGAAGCACCGATCCGCCGACCTGTTAGCAGGCAAACCAATACTAAAACACCTCCCAATACTTCCTGTTCAATCTCAAGCTTTAGACAGCCCGAGAGTTTTCCATTTGTCTGGTTACAATGGACCAGTGAATGATTATTTTACTTAGCCTAGCCTGCAGGGCTGGACAGATAATTGTTTTTGAACGCCCGGGCAACCTGGAAAACTAAAATTGTAAAAATAAGATTAAAGCACTGTACGAAGGGACCATCCCCTCCCCCTCCCATTCCAGCTTTTCTCAGCTTTTGAGCACCACATGCAGACTATATGCTCTCCCCCAGATCCCTCTCTCGTTAAATGGTCACTGAAGTCAATGTTTATGAATGATCACGTCCATGGACTACAAATGTCTGTATACATGTAGTAATGATAGGATTACATGATGTGTCTTACGTCATGCTATTCGTTCCGGGAATGGTAACACACGTTTCATAATAATGTCACTTACTTAACACGTTTGTGTACTATGGCATATTGGGGAGGGGGGGAGGGGTCTGCTACAGTTCTGGATTAGTTTAACACAGTCGGTAAGTGTGATATATTACATATGGTGTGTCCAATACCGTATTAATTTTTTCTTTCTTTTTAAAACTAATCTGTCGGCGATGAAGGAGACAGAGAAAAGTCGTACCATAAAGACGGAAAATGCAGTCCAGAAATAAAACTAAAGACGGAAAATGCTGTTCAGAAATAAAACTAAGGCACTGAAGAATTTAAACTTTTGCAACGTGCGTATGCGTTGTTTCTCCTTCATCTTGACGGTTATGCTATGTTCTTGATCAAGCGGTGGCGAATCCATGCGGCTGTTAACTTGACAACTTGGCCATCTGAAGTCGACGAACGTTTCACAATGGGTTCAAAGGGTCCATGCTATCCAATATTCTTGTGCTCCCAAAATCAATTAACTTCCGCTGCTTTGCCCCGAAAAGGCCACTGAAGTCCTCGACTCGATTACCCCTCCAGGGCCTCCGCCCACCCCCCTCCCCCGCCCCCATCCCGGAAGTTGGATGCATCGGTGTTCAACCAACAATTTAGCGTTCCACCAAGAAGGCGCACACCGTTAATCAACGAACGGCCCCAACCCCTACTCACCCTCCCTTCCGCACACACCCCTCCTCCCCCGCATCCCTCACGATAGGAGTCCCAATCCACCGTTTCCCCTTCTACGGTACACACCATGGCAAATATTAGTCTATCCCCGTTTCACCGCATTTATCAGACACACACACACACTCACACACACTCACACACACACACACACACACACACACACACACACACACACACACACACACACACACTCACACACACACACACACAGACACACACTCTCTCTCTCTCTCTCACTCACTCACTCACTCACTCACTCACTCACACACACACACACACACACACACACACACACACACACACACACACAACACACACACACACACACACACACACACACACACACACACACACACAAACACACGGCGAATATTAGTCTATGCTGGTTTCGTTGTATTTATCACTCTCACTCACTCACACTCACACACACACACACACACACACACACACACACACACACACACACACACACGCCTCAGCAGCAACAACAAAAGGTTCTAAAGTAGTAGGCTAATAGAAGTTCAATAAAGTAATAAATCTATACAGAAAATCTGTCCTAAGAGAGTCCGAAATTTCTAGAACTTTGTTTAAAATCACATCAATGGTGAGCTATCAAAAAGGGGGGGGGGGGGGGGGATACTTCAGAGTGGCGTCGTTTTAGCTCTCCCTCCTAAATTAGATTAGCAAACTTCTATGTGTGACCCCTGTCTTTCAATCGTGAAGGCATCTTTCGTGAGGAGAAATTAAACTCCTCTGTCCAAAACCTGCGAGACAATGGAGACAACGGCATCTCTGTGGAGTTTGTGGAGGACGGGTGCGAGGGTCGGGATGGCTATTGCTCCTATGCTAGAGTCAGAGGATCACTTTGGGTTCCAAAGCAAAACACCTCCCTCTTTTCTGAGTCTTCCTAAAAGGGGAGCTTATGACATTGCTGAGAATCTCCCCACAGCCGTCCAGGGAGAGAACAAATGCTCCTATGCTAGAGTCAGAGGATCACTGAAGAACCCAAAGCAAAACACCTACCTCCCTCCTTTTCTGAGTCTTCCTGAAAGGGGAGCTTATGACATTGCTGAGAATCTCCCCACAGCCGTCCACAGAGAAAACAACCCCCTCCCTCCCTCTTTCACCGAAACTTCCTGAAAGTGGACCTAATGACATCACCGAGGAATCCCTAGAGCTGTCAAGTGAGAGAACAACTCACTCCGTGTCACCGAAACTTCCAGAGACTGGAGCTAATGACATCACTGTAGAATCGAAAGAGCTGTCCAGTGAGAGAACAACTCCCTCCCTCTCTGTCATCGAAACTTCCCTGTTCTTTGCTTTCATGTCATGGGTCATGTGCTCCAATTTGGAGAAACAGTACATAAAAGAATACATTATTATTTCATTGAGGTGACAGAATCTTTCGTCTTTGGAAAAGAAAGTCCAAAGATTGTTCGACCTTCCACTCGGGGAGCTACTTCCTCTCCTCCGGTTCCTTGAACCTGGAGGTGACGGCATTTTTAGGAACGATAAGTTCTCGCACTCAAAACGGTCCACCAAAGATTGTTCTACCTTCCACTCGGGGAGTTCCTTGAAATTGGGGGTGATGGCATCTTTAGGAAAAATGAGTTCTCAGACTCAAAACGGCTCTACCTTCCATTCCAGGAGCTAACCCCGGAAGTGACTGTACCTTTAGCAGAAATAATATGTTCTCGCACTCAACGTTGTTCGATCTGCTATTCGGGAATTTCTCCCTCTCAGTCTATTTTTTTCTTTTTCTTTTTTTCCTTCTTCACTCTCTCTCTCTCTCTCTCTCTCTGTGGAGGTGACGGCATCTTTCATGAGACGAAAGTTCTCCAACTCAAAGCTGTCCCTCCTCCATTAAGACGGGGGGACTGCTCCGTCCCTTCTTTCAACACACGAGGTGGAGGGAGCGTGATCGTTTACCGGGATCGGGAACGCGGAGTCTCCGGTACAGGGACGGAAGGTTCGGCAAGGGGACACAAAATCAATACCGGCTAGCACAACGCCTCCGCCTGAAGTGACAAAAGTAAAATGACAAATCTATTCCCTTACACGCTCGCGGGGCTACCGTGCCAAAATGTTTAGCCCCCCCCCCCCCCCCCCCCCCCCCCAACCATTTTTTTAATTTATTTTTTTAAACCGTTCGCCAACTTCGTCAGGGTGAACCCTGGGCTCAGGGAGAGATGGAGGGAGATTCGGATGACAGTCCAAGTTCCTTAGACGGAGATGGCGGGCCGATTTGGGATGGGAATCGTGTCAGCTCAGGGCCACTAGGGTCCTGGCTGTGTGTGTAGTTCCTGGCCCTGAGCTTCTGAGCTTCATCCATCTTCGGGTGCTGGAAGAGATCCCTGCAGAACTCGTGTACACGTGGAAGGTGTGTGGTGGTGGGGCAGACGGGGGTGGGTGGGGGGGGGGGGGGGGGGGGGGGGGGGGGGGGGTGGACAATAACGGCCTTCTGAGACATGGAACTGAAGGTACTGATACATTTGCGTCAATTCTAAGAAGGCACTAATAGACTACTTTGTGCAGTCTCTAAAGATCGCTTTATACCTTCTCGGTTGCGAGTACTGGTCATCAGATATTTCTTGCTAACAAATGTGTATTCAGATGTGACCAAGTGCAAATATTTATACTATATACGTTCTCAAAAAGGAGCGAAGATGCCTTCAAATCCTCCCACTGCCTGTGTTTCCCGGTCAACTTCCAGTATTACACCCCCCACCCACCTACACACACCCTAGTTAGGGTTAGGGTTAACAGGGACAGAAAAACAGCACCCAGAAAGAAAAGAAAACACACACCCACACACCCTAGTTAGGCTTAAGGTTAACAGGTACAGAATAATAGCAGGTATACACCTACAGGGGCACTATGACAAGTAAGTGGGTTGATTGCTTATTGGTTTGCAACGCCCTGTCACCCGCGTAGGTCACCTCAGGGCCAAAATGAATTTTTAAGAGGAAACGGTGCAAAGTGGCCTACTCATCAGCTTCCTGGACCAAACGATCTTTACTCCCCTGCAACCAATCCTCACGTTCGAGAACCCAATCATTTGAGCCTTACCAGGCTGTGCCTCATCCCCGTGCAATCAGCTGCCCGAGATACAAGGGCCCGACCTCTGAACTAATTTGCCACTTTCCGGCATAGAAGAGCACCTTGGCCATATTTTGCACCTTCCGTGGAACAGTAGTCGCCCTCAGTCCCCTTCGCAGCTCAATAGTAACAACGTCTGCTGAGTGACAGACGCTCTCCATCTCAGTCGGCTCTTTTCATGCGCTGCCAAATTTCCACCCTGCTGTTATCTATTGACTGTCTACCGCCTGCTGTGAGCGTCTGTGCAGGCTACTGGCGTCAGCGTTTTGCATTACAACAGTGCCCCTAAACCTGCAATTTACATCACGCAGGGGGGAAAAATCAGCGTCAGCACGGTGGCCACTATTTCGACGGCTCTTGACAAAAGAGGTTGCGTTTGCAACAGTCTGGCGCGGAACACCTGCTTCAGTTTCTGTCACAGTAACCACAAACAAATACGGTCATATTTGCGGAATTATTTAAAGATGCAAATCCAGACAGCAGCACATGCTTTTTTTCACAAGCGCCCTTTCTTCTTTCCAATGCACCGCCTAGCAGCAACAGACAAACGGGAAAATTATGATTTGAACAGCTGAAACTTTGAACTGGTGGCTATGCTGCGGGCTTTTCTTCAGACGTGTACGGCGAATCAGGCTCAAACAACGACGGATTTCACTTCAAGGGGAAAATTCATATCGATTTAATACAATAATACAAATAGCGAAATGAAATGTCAGAAACAAAGTTTGAACAAAAACGGATTTCACCACAAGGGGAAAATTCGTATAAATTTCTGGCTGAAGTTTTGTTACTATGAACACCATACAATAATACAGACAGCAAAATGAAATGTCAAAAACAAAGTTTGAACAGCTGAAGAGAAAGCCACTGACACTGTGTGATTGAAGAACCGCACGTGATTTAAAAATAAAGCGGACAGGGTGCATTCGGTATTCTGCAACCGGTACTATCATTAGAGTAATGGCTTATCCAGCGGAATGTTCTCGGGCGGTGGTTGCTGTTAATCTGATGTTGTGTTTTTTGTTGTTGTTGTTTAGTTTTCTAAAGTTTTTTTCTTCCTTCAAACAGATCTCAGCACAACGTGTATGCTGTTATTTTCAAGTATCGCTCCCTCCTGGAGCTTTGGCCTCATGGATCTTTCTGAGTTCTTGTAGTAATCGCCAGCAGCACAAAATGAACATGTCACAGTTTTAGTCACTTAATTTATCTCTCCTTGTTTTTAATTATGTTAAAAGCTCCGCATGGAAAAATATTATAGACATAGGACATACGTTTATTCGTCTGTATCACAGATACATAAATTTGTTTTTCGACTGCATGATATACAACGAATACACAATAATAAATCGACATGTCTAACGACAACAAAAGTTCACATGAAAGATTTCTTTAATTCTAATGTCAGAGCAGGTACTGTGAGCCGGGTTCAGTTCCGAAAATACCACCTCAAGCCTCTCTCCCGTTCAGCTTTGCTCCAGACATTGCCACTGCCCCCCTCCCTTCCCAACCCCACCCCTACCCAACCCCACCCCTACCCAACACACACACACACACACACACACACACCCACCCTGCTCCGTCATCCTATTCATCGTCATGTCTGCTGTTGACCGGATTGCGTCCTCAGCTGTGAATCAGATGGTGTGTGTGTGGGGGGGGGGGGGGGGGTGCGTGCGTGGTGTGTGTGCGAGTTTGTGCTGTGTGTGTGCGACTTGTGTTTCACCCGGACATGATCCTTCGCGCTTGACTGGGCGTTAAATATCAAGTCACGCCAAGCATCCAGAAGCCGTCATCGCAGCCCTCCTTCCACAATTCACAGCGGACCTTCCCCCGAACTGCCTGGCCTCCTTCATCTTCAGTCAGTCATTCAATCTTCCCTCGTCGAGTTTCCCAGTCCGCCAATCCCCTCGCGGCAACAACGAGAATAGAAAAGAAGAAGAAGAAGAAGAAGACACACACACACACGCACACACAAATCTGTCGTCTGCATTTTGGTCAAAGGGAGGGGAAGCGATAAATCTGCAAAATTCTTCTGCTGTTTTAATTATCAGTATTCGTGAGTGTTAAGTTCGTATTGAAGTGCAAATCCGTTACCACAATGTCAGTGCAAATACCGACCTTGTTAGTGTTGACACAATAAATGCACGATCGGCAGAAGGCACGGGGCTCTAATATTTTTGTTCCCCATAACATAAATTTATAGCCTTCTTAGTTGATTCTCATGACACCGTCACTATAAACTACGCATCATCTTTATTCGCACATTGAAAAACAGCAGCAAATACATACGTACACGTGTATGTATATAATTATTCTCACTCCCTGCCCCCCCCCCCCCCCCGCCCCCTTCTCGATACACAGGCACACACGCTCAGGGAGAGAGAGTAATTGCGCACTAAGTTTTTACAGAGGAAAGGGTTTCATTCATATTACTTTGAAACTATGCTTCAAAGATATTGTTTCACTGCTCGTGTAACTGAAAACACTACAGTTGTTCTTCGTTAGAACCATAAAGCAACAAAGAGTAGTAGCATTCCAATCTCTTATTACAGACCGACAATAAGATTAAGACTGACAGACACTGAGACAGAGAGTGTCACACCACCTGAATCATTTAAACACTTTTCTGCAACAGTAAAGGTAAGAGGGTCACGGGTGTTGTGGAGTCACGAAGCATTATACATCATGAATACTGAGCAGGCAACAAATGTCTGCGTTTCGTAATACTAAAAGCAGTTGAAGAGTAAATTGTTGTCTCACAAAAGTACACCTTTAGAGCTAAAGACAGGCTCTTCGCAGAAAGACAATGCCGTAGAAAAGGGGCAGTGTCGTGATTGAATTTGTCATGAATAAAATGCACATAAAGCCATGTACCGGGGCACAGCCGTAAATTCCTGTTTCATGTCGAGAGTGTTTTATGTGACAGACGGGCGTACAAAAGAACAAGAACACTACGACAACACCATGAGCCCTGCGACGTGACCTTGGTATGCAAGCAAGGTCAAGGCCAGGGTGAAACGTTCGCGAAAAGCTGTTTGGTTTGGGGCTGTCTGTGGGTCCAAGGCGCAGGCGCATGAAATATTTCAAATTTATCACGGCTGGACATGGCTGCTGCTTCAACATCGCTTTGGGCCACAGATCCAGCAAGACCCTTTAAAGATCCCGAGCGAAGAAAATCGTATCACAGGCCCCATCAACAGGATTAGAGAACCCCCACCCCCACCCCCCAAAAAGCCCACAAATAACACACACTTAATAGTAGCAGTTTTTCCCTCAGTTCGTGATCAAGTTTGTTAATTCGGTATTTGAAAGTCGCGAAAACACGACCCCGAACTCTGCCATTGTGTAAGACATTCCATGCATCTGACGTCACGAACAAGATCGCCGTGTGTGGATGGAGTTTTATTACCTCATGACCCAACCTTTTTCTGCTCGTCACTGGCCAACACAGAAGCGCCTTGCAGAGCTGAAATTTGAAGCGCGCCGCACACACACACACACACACACACACACACACACCCACACACACACACACACACACACACACACACACACACACACCACACACACGAATGTCACAGATATTGATACAACAACCATACGAAGCACAGTGTGCGCGTGTGTGTGTGTGTGTGTGTGTGTGTGTGTGTGTGTGTGTGTGTGTGTGTGTGTGGTGTGTGGTGTGTGTGTGTGTGTGTGTGTGTGTGTGTGTGTGTGTGTGTGTGGAGAGACAGACAGACAGACAGAGACAAACAGACAGACACAGAGAGAGAGTTCCCATCATATAATATATATTAGATTTTACGCCGACTTGAGTCTTGGCTTGTGATCCTCTTTAAAAACTCTGCTGTTGTTGTCAGACTTGTTTAACGGCCAGCGGCAGGGTCCGAAGCAGGGGGTGGGACGAAAGAGGCTGACTATGCCAACAGCCAACGAGTAAGCCAGTCAGCGACGTAAAACATTTTAACGATTCATTAATTGGCCAGGTGGGGTGGGTCCTACTGCTGACCAGCCGAGCGCCTCACTACGGCCAAACCGGCTCACTGGCCGTCTTTCGTCATGCTCAAGTGTGACGGCCAACGAAGATCAAAAGCCGATGGTTCAGGAGCTGTGTGAGACCATGGACCTACATATATAATATCACACATGATTATCACAATATATATATATATATATATATATATATATATATATAATATATATATATATATATGTAGGTCCATGGTGAGACCGAGAATCAAGGTGGACGTCCTGGGCTTCCCGTCCCTAACAGTCCTTGTGGTCTCTGTGGATGTAAAGCTTTACTGAACTTGAAAAAGCGTTCTTAAAGAGTTTAGGAGCTGTGTGAGAGTCGAGGTGGACGTCCTCGGCTCCCCGTCCCGGATAGTCCGTACGGTCTCTGCCGAAGTAAAGCAACTTTCGAAAAAGAAGAAAGAAAAGGAACACGCGTTTTCAGCGTGACCCGGCAGACTACTGACGAGTGCAGCAACACTAAATCGACGTCTGTCGGTATATATATAGTAACTACCGGCACAACTAATTAAGGAAGGCAACGCGACAAGGAAGGATGCGACATGGTTGGGTTTTTGGTGTTGTTTTTTTTAAACTTTACTTCCTTCTATTAGCTGCACGCCACGTGGTACTGATCGGTGATTCGGATCTCCTTCCATCAATCCATGTGTCCCCCGTTATTTATAATTAAAAAAGAATTTTTAAAAGGCGTGAGACGTAAATCGAGCGCTATTAATTCAATTTGACGGTTTTCTGGGTAAGTCTGCATAATTAATGTCTAAAGCAGATGACCCATTTATTGCACGATCTGACGGACAAAAGATAAGGGACCAGAAGTCTGTACTAGCAATGAGACAGACTAAACAAGGGGTCGGAAGTAAGACATTAGGAATCCGACGTCTACACTTGCAGTGAGACACACAGATAAGGGATCGGAAGTCTACATTTGCAGTGAGATAGACAGATAAGGGGTCAGAAGTGACAGACACATTAGGAACCGGAATTCTACACCTGAAGTGAGACAGACAGATAAAGGATCGAAAATCTACACTTGCAGCGAGACACAGATAGATAAGGGGTCGGCAGTGAGACAGACAGATAAGGGTTCGAAAATCTACACTTGCAGCGACGACACAGACAGATAAGTGGTCGGCAGTGAGACAGACTGATAAGGGATCGGAAATGTACACTTGCAGCGAGATACAGACAGATAAGGGGTCGGCAGTGAGACAGACAGATAAGGGGTCGGCAGTGAGACAGATAAGGAATCGGCAGTGAGACAGACAGATAAGGGGTCGGAAGTCTACACTTGCAGCGAGGCACAGACAGATAAGGGACCAATATTCGAGCGTGTCAACAAAATAGCGTCAGATGATTGTTTGATACCAAAATTCGGGTCCATACAGGTCTGTGACTTACAAAAAAAGTCGAAGTGATTTCGTTAGGTGCGTATATATATATATATATATATATATATATATATATATATATATATATATATATATATATATATATATACACTCTAAGTAGGTCTAGTGCTGATTATCACAAATATTAATTCCGAACGCCTGTTGTCCTCGGACACGACAGTGTTGTGGGTCCTAATTAAAAACGTCGAAATCGTTTGGTAAGTCGCGTATTGAACTCTAAGTAGGTTTAGTGCTGATTATCAATTCCGGACGCCTGTTGTCCAACTCCAAGGGCACGAGAGTGCGGTGGACGAGAAGGGGAGTAAGACGACGGGGATCAAACCTGTCGTGGGGGCTAAGCAGGTGGGAAAGCGCCAAGTCAAATACGATACCATCTCAGTATCTGATACAATAGCGTCGGGGTCTCTCCTACACAGATAACTCGGGACAGAATGCATCCGGTGTTATTCCTAACGTCTAGTCCGCGACAGTGGTTTTGTTTAAACTTGTCAATCTGCTACAAAATCACAGGTTTATTCCTATTCTATATATATATATATACTATATATATAATTATAATAATGGTGATAAAAAGGGATAAATTTTTATTAAGCGCCATTCTCTAACCCGAGTTAAATTCACTGCGCTGGTATGATAAGACTGTCATTTTCCAGTTTAATATCCTGCAAGTTTAGTGTATTAGAAAATAATTTTGTTTTCAGCCCACTGCCTATTTCGGAAGCTGACAATAATTGTTTTTTGTTTTTGTTTTTTTTACTCAGGAATAAAGTAGCTGGAGGCGCCAACCTTTATTCGCAAATGTTTACGGTAATTAAAAATAACTATTTGAACAAAGGAGCTAAACTTGAGAAAAGGTGATGACCATGCTACGTAATAGTCAATATCAATCCCTTTGGTTTATTTCCGGTTTGAGCCTGAGAGGCGAGGGACGATTCACAAAAGTACTTATAACATCCAGCACGTCAGTTCACCTGCCCTGCGCTGCTCTACGCGAAAGGTCACAAAGCAGGGGTTTCCGGCTTCCTTCTCTGCATGCGTTTACAACACAGTGTCAGTGTTCAAAACCGCGTGTTCTTTTCCTAAAGTTGTCAGAGTTCAGGAGCTGTGTGGAAGACGAGGTGGCCGTCCTGGGCTTTCCGTCCTAACGAGCCTTATGGTTTCTGTGGACGTAAAGCAACATTAAACCATGCTTAGGCACTGGTCACAGTTTGTCCCTAATATGTCAATCCGAGGACATGAAGCTCTACATCATCATCACCTAAAGTTAAACATACGCCAAGCTATTTTGTTGACACTAAATACCCTGTAGCAAAAAGCCTTCCCCTTCTTGCAAACGGTGGCCCCCTACTAACAACAACAGGGAGAAATACTCAACCACCTCTTCTTTGAATAAAGGAAGTCCCTCTTCAGAGGTCCATGTCGGCAGGATGCCAAAATTACACACAGCTAAAGCAGACTAACAAAACCAGTTATGCGTCCTGAATATGGGACAGTGGGTACAAATGGGTTAATGCCGACCACGCAGCAATGCACTTCAGTTGACGAATTACCGGACGACGAAGGGACGGGCCCGTTGAGGACCAACATGTGCCGTGATACCCACCAACACCAGTCGCTGAGACAGAGAGTTCAAGCCAAGACAGATCATACGTTCCAAGGGACCGAAAAAAACGACTCTTCCAAGTGATCGAGTCCCCTGCAAGCATTCCCAAGCACACATCATTCGCCATAGCTTATCGGTTCACAGGTAGGTAGGTAGGTAGTGTTGCTTAATGTCCTCAGATGTCAGCTGACATATTAGAGACCAATGCCGAAGCATGGTTCAATACAGCTTTACGTCCACGGAAACCAGAAGGCGCGTTAGGACGGACAGCCCAGGACGGCCACCTCGACTCTCACACAGCTCCTGAACTATGGACGTTTCACAAGTCACGTCACTATATGGAGATATATATATATAGATATATGAGAAGCATAACAGTTTGTTGGTGTTGGTGTTTTGGTGCGTTTCTCTTTCTTAGTTTCTGTAACTCTTATTCTGTGTTTTGAGTTTAGGAAAACTAATCTTACTTCGACTGTCACTCACTATTGTTGTTTCCTGATAACTATGTCCACCTTTTTGTCACGTCCCTAGTTACTCCCAAACAATTCGCGAGCACCTGAGAGTGCAAAAGGCGAACCACAAGTCGAGCTGGCGAAACGATGTTCAAAAACGCTTGGCGAACGCTCACCTTGGAGTGCGCGAAGCGAGACAGGTCAGCCAGTGACTCAGCGGTCACGGGACATCACTCCGGTGTAGACCGTGTGAGCTGTGTTTTGTCTGCCCGACCTTTGGCGCACAGCCAACAAACAGATCATGACCAGTCTAACCCCAAAGCCTGCCTGACGGCCTGACAGCTTTACAATGCATCCGGCAAGCAAACCACAAGAGAAGCCATATACACCCGGACAAGTGTGAAAGCGCTACTCCCACCAATAAGTATACAACATAATGTTATATGTATGTACATTATATACACACACTCTTCTCAGTCATTAGTCCGCAAGATCTATTCTATTTACTGAAGAAATCGCAAAGGCAACTGGTTCTTGGAACATAAAAACCATGACATCATTACACACACACACACACACACACACACACACACACACACACACACACACACACACACACACAATAGTTGTCGCTTTTTTAATCTAATTTTCACTTCGATAATCTTCACCGTCTTCGTCGTCATCACCACTATTATAACCATCGTGGCCCTCGTTGTCGTTATTACCATTTCTCAAGCAAAAAGTGCAACAACAAAATGCGCTGTCATGACTTCACAAGTACAGCAATAAATTATAACAGTCACAGTCGTACGATCCAGAACTTCATATTATATATTTAGATTCGCCTGGTACATGTATTCAACTGCTTGAATACAAGCGGAATCGTTCAGTGAAGTTCCCATGCCTTGTATGAATGCAGACGGGCACAACATAACAAACAACACACCCGAGCAACCCAAAGGCCTAAAACGCAGGGCTGCCAATTCTAAGCGGTAAGAAAAGGCACCTTCAGCTATCTGCGAGCAGCGTGTATTCCTGCCAATTCATAATAACTAACTTTGCGTGAATGAAGATGTTAAGGGACATACACATGCATATTGACTAAACAGAGCATGTCAGCAGGACGAGGAGAAGCTGAAAGCCAAGAAAAATTCATTATAATGGCTATTACAAACAGTATAACACACACACACACACACACACACACACACACACACACACACACACACACACACACGCACGCACGCAGAGTCTCTCTCTCTCTCTCTCTCTCTCTCTCTCTCTCCTCTCTCTCTCTCTCTCTCTCTCTCTCTCTCTCACACACACACACACACACACACACACACACACTAACACACTCTCTCTCTCTCTCACACACACACACACATACACACACACACACCACAACACACACACACACACACACACACACACACACACACACACACACACACACACACACAAACATATCGTGTGGCCAGCTGTGACATGTGTTGGAGGGGACGTGTTCATTCATTCAGTTATTCATTCAACAACGGCCTCAAACAAGGCGATTCGTTGTCCGTGCGGGTGAATAAGCTGCTGCCATGCCGAGGTCACGGAATGTCCAACGCACGTCTCACTAACGCTGGGAAAACTCCCATTTTAACTTCACGACCACTCTGACTGAAGCTGGGCTGTATAAGAAAAGATTTATTTATTTTTTAAATAAATAAATATGGGCTTCGTTTTCAATTTGTCTGAGATTTTCAGTCCCAATGGAATGATATTACCGTTCAAAACCGTTGACATTTTCCCAGTCCTTAATGACTTGGAGAGCGGTTTTCAAGAAGGGCTGGGCTGTGTGTCTACAGCGCAGCAGTAGGACACCAGGTACGGAATGTGTCCAACGGTGTCACATGCAGAAGTTGGCGAGCGGCAACATTCCATGTGCTCCACTGAAGGTGTCGCATACATCTTGCGAGGATTTTGCCTGTCCTCCACGTCAGTACTTCGTACTCTTAGGGCTGACAACACTGGTACAGTGGTGCAATTGATGGCTGGGAGGGAAGAACCGGGTCACTCTCTTCTCTTATTACTAGTATTACTTGAACCACCTGAACTCGTCAAACCTCGAGCATCACAACCGTAATAGTATGTAATCTCGAGAAAATGAACACCATAGGCGTAATAGTATCTAATCTCGAGAAAATGAACATCAAGTTATAACTTCAAAAGAGAACTATTAAGTACTACCCTGCTTCGTTCTCAATTAATACGCGCTAACAGATTACACCCGTTGCTGAAATACTACCCAAAATCCTAATGCTCAGAGTCAGACCCTTTCCCGTCACCACCACCACAGCCGTAACAACATCACACGTTACCAGTCGATTCAATGAAACTGTGTAAACCATAATATTGAATAGAAGCGCTCCAGTGTGGGAATTAATGAAACAGAAGACAAAGAAGAAAGTTAAAAAAAAGAAAAAGAACGTGAGCAAGTTGACTTCTTCTTAGTCTTTTAATCAATAAAGTTTTTGCAGCTGCTTGTGCAAACTTTCTGCGCCTTAACCAGGTCTCATTGTCGGATCTTGACGCTTTCGTCGATGCAATTGACACACAGATAAGGGGTCTGAAGTGAGACAGACAAATTAGAAATCGGAAGTATATATCTGCAGTGAGACAAACAGACAAGGGATCGGAAGTCTACATTTTGCAATGAAACAGATATATATATATGGGATCGGAAGTCTACAGTTGCTGTGAAACAGAGAGATAAGGGGTCGAAAGCCTACACCTGCAGTGAAACAGATATGGAACCGGAAGTCTCCATTAGCAGTGAGGCACAAACAAACAGAGAAGGGATTGCTGTTCGACTGCGCAACTCGCTAGAACGTTGCGACGTTAACGCAAACAGGCACACGGTGGACAGACCCTGTCAGGGGCTGGAGCCCCCCTGACACCATTTTACTGGATCACAATACACACCTAACCCGGTTACTGCTCTTGCTGGCGTGTACGGGGACGCTAATCCAATAGTTACGCTCTTCCGTCTTTTAAAGTTTTCTTCTACCCTGTTGACCTGCCCCCCCCCCCCCTCCCCCCAACTTCCCTCTGCCGAGCTGGCCCTGTGCAGTTTACAGGACGTTAAAATCCAATTACTAATGTCGTAAATACTCCGTCCCCTCGCCTCTTTTTTTTGTGGACAATGTTTCTGGGGTACGGGAGAGGCAAACGTCGCGGTGGCAGAAATACAAAAGGCATATACATCTTTTGCCTTCCTGTCAGTTTTTTTAAAAACTTTTACTGCACGACGAAGCTTCCGAGGCAACTATAAAAAATATAAAAAATATTTTCTCTCTCCCAACCCCAACCTCTCCCCCTCGTGTTTAGCTTCCAGTCTTTCCCGAGTTTTAAAACTAAAAAGCTCAAGACAGAACCAAACCGCAAAACTGGGCCCTCTCTCTCTCTCTCTTTTACTGGGCGCTTATCAGTTCTATCCACAGGCAAAAATTTCTTTAATGACAAGAACATTATAAAAAATGTTTGGACTAGATTCTAAACTTTACCTTAAGCTAAAGATAGTACAGCTATACGGTCACTGCATAAAAGTACATAACAGCCAATACTTTTTGTTTCTCTCTCTCCCATTTTTTTTCCAAAAGTGTTTTCACACAGTGTTTTCACATTTGTATCTTTTTTATACATGATGTCTAAACATTCGAACTGATACAAACTGATGACATCGTTCTAGGAGAGATAGTAAACGATCTGAATGTCTGAAGACAAGAAAGACTGCTGATCAGCACACAGAGAGGAGGGTGGGGAGACAGACAGAAATCATTTTCCAGTTTATCAAATAGTCAACGCAGCAAAAACTTCAGCTAAACAATGCAGCTGACCGGAACACCGCGAGTAATTCAACAAATTTTATAGGCGTAGTTATTTTCATTGATTTATTAACACCCAACTGCGTGCAATACGCAGTAAATATGATTTATTGAGTCGCCTTATGAACTGAGCTTATTATACGAGGGTTCTAACATAAATAACGGCAAACACTACACCACAACAAAGTGTGGAATGTTCATTAATACGGAAGAGATCATCTCATTTACAGTATACATATTCCACACAGTGCAGAACCACCTGCTCTTCGACCACAGTACATTAGTAGAGGTCGACTTGTTAAACTGCACTCCAAACGATGAAAAATGAGACGAAAACAACACAGCTCAACCAAAGACAGATAAGCAATTTAGCTTTTCATCTCATTTTTTTAGCTCAACCAAAAAGAGATCAGTAATTTAGCTTTTCAACTAATCTTTCACCGTTTAACTGTTGTTTAAGTGTCGTTTTGTAGCTTGACAATGGGGATTACCCAAAAATGTGCACATTGTGTTTTTGTCCCAATAAATAGCGTTCTTTTGAACCTTTTATGAGTTTAGATCTTGCCATACTGATGATAGTCTACGATCGGTGACTAGTACCTAAAGTTACGTTGGCCAAGTGTCTCGACCACCACCTTTCAGAGTAACTGCAAAATGGTTTGGAAAACAAAATCCCTGAAAATCTTACAACCGAGCCGATAGCCGTCTTCCGGGGATGGCTCCGGTTACGAATACCGAAAGCCGCTGTCGGGGATGACTCCCATTACGATTACGGAAGGCCGTTGTCTGTATCTGCTCATTTCCAAAAACTGAGCATTGCTTTACAGCGTTGCACAGTACACATAGTGTGTGCCTGTAAGTGTAACTGTGAGTAAGCAGCACAGAAACAGAACAAACTGGCAAAGAAAAGCTCTTACAGTTCACAGCTAAGCCCCTAAATCGATGAGTGGACTTGGTGG
>JABMCL010002512.1:600000-632500 GCA_018857735.1 Alviniconcha marisindica | reverse complement strand
CGAACAAAGTGGACAGCTAGGTCTGGAGACTCCAAACGCCGCGACGCGCAGCGCCCGAACGCGCACTAATTGACTTCGTCTCATCTCGCTCGTGCAGTGTGGCCAGTGTTTAGTCAGCAAACGCCCTCCACCGGCTCGACCACTTCATCTGGGAAGACAGCAAAACAATGGAATCCCAAAACGGCTTTGTGCTATCAAGGAGCACCATCTGGGCGTCTTTGACAGCCTGCATGCTTCATCGGCTCCAACGTCGCCGCTGACTGGAGGTGGACAAAGGCGATCAATGACAGACAGCACAAGATACCGGGAGGATGAAATACGAGATCAGCGAACATCACGGACAGAGGGAAGTGGGGGGTCGGATGGGGAAAGCGTTGGTCCCCAGAGCGGGATGGGGTACAGTCCACGCTCTAAGCAGCGCCTACTGTTCTGCCCCCCTTTAAGCCTGTGGTCGCTCCGCTACCAAAATAAGCATGACCTTTTTTGGTTTCTAACACCCCTCCATGTCTTCAAATCCCTTTCCAATTCCATGACGGATAAGCATGACGACGAGGATGACTGTTCATATAATATATATATAAAAAGTAGTGTGCCTAAAGCCCCATGCACTGCATGCTCGTGGAGCAGGGTGCTGTGGGGGATATTATTGTTAACAGAAACAAGCCAAGAGGATTCCAAGTGAAGATATGTCCCTGGCCCTATTGATAATCTGGAATGGAATAAAACAAAATCAATGTGTCACTGGCACTATTGATAATCTCGAATGGAATAAAACACTATCAGTCTCACATTCAGAATTTTTTCAGTCGATTATTGTGTGTGTGTGTGTGTGTGTGTGTGTGTGTGTGTGTGTGTGTGTGTGTGTGTGTGTGTGTGTGTGTGTGTGTGTGTGTATCTGTGTCTGTGTGCGCGCGCGCGCTTCACAAAACAAAACAGATGTTTAAAAGTCGCGAAAACACACAGCCCTGAGCGGAGCCATTCTGTGTCTGTCTGTTGTTTTTTACGACATGATCAAGACCGGCACATGTGGCAGCAGTGTTTATGACGTCATGGGCCAACCTTTCTTCCTCGAGCAAACATGGCTGCGCCCCGGAAAGCTAAACTTGGAAGCGAAAAAAAAAAAAAAAAAGTAGTAACTTCTGCTGAAGGAATAGTGATAGAACCGACCATATGATGCCTGCAAAATAAATGCAATAATGTTTGCATATTTTCTGCGTATTCAGACCGACTTGCGATTTCGTTTCGGATCCCCTTTACCCTTTAAGTAAATACTGAGAGGCTCCAGTGGAAGAACAGGATTCGGGCTGATGTATTAGGGACAACACCTTTCTTCGTTCGTTCTTTGTTTCTTGATGTCCTAGGATGTCGGATGGCATATTAGGGAGCCTTTCCTCAGAGTTCAGGACTTACTTACACTGCCCGGGACGAGGAAGGGGGAGGGGGGCAGAGGGGGAGGGGGGAAGGGAGCGGGGGCGGAAGTATAAGTAAGTCGAGAACTCTGAGGAAAGCTTTCCCTAATATATCAGCCCGACATCTGAGGACATTAATCCCCATTCACTTCGACGAAAGGTGTGTCTTCGGGTCTTCGGTTGACGCTTTAAGAACACAGTGACAGAGGACGGATCAAGTTTGGGGGACGGAGGAAAGTTATTCCATTTGGCAGAAACTGAGAAGATGAACGAGCGGGCACTTCTTTTTTTATTATTATTTTATTTTTTAACTGAAGGAGCACGTGGAGAAGTGTACAGTGGAATGAGTTCAGACTACATAATGCGGTACAGTTCCATGGAAAAGGTGTAGAGTGATAGAGATCTGAAGTAAATCCCGATTCAGATTGGCTTTTTTTCGTCTTCTCTTTCCCCCCATGGTGCTTTACGTCCACAAAAACTATAAGGCTTATTAGGGACGGGGAATCGAGGTGGGGGAGGAGGGATATTATCTCCCCTGACTGGCAGCCAGACACGATCCATAAGGACGGGTGTCATATCCCCCATTTATATATATGAATTGTCGAATTCTTTGACCTCGTCACAATACGTGCAGCAACATTTGGACATGTTGAAATCTGTGCGATAACCCAACCGTGTGGGAATGAGGCAGTTTATATGTTGATGTATGGGCGCAGTTTGCATAGAAGCCTTCAAGATGCCTTTTTTTTCTTCTTCTTTTTTTGTAACAGTGGCACTGATGTGCGTGCGTGCACCAAGGGCGGTAACTAAGTAAGTAACTTGGTGTTTTACGCCCAGTCAACCATCACGGTTATATCAGGGCGAACCATGGGCGGACAATGTACGCTAAAGAGTAACCTTCTCTCCGGCCTCTGACGGACTATAATAACGACGTCCGCGTTACGCTTTTAACGTCCACTTTATGTATTGCATGACGTTATCCTTTCTTCTGTTTTAAATAATATTATGAATTATATAAATAAATCCATAACGATTATTTAAAAAAAGTCACGTTCTAGATTATGTCTGATCTCAGTAAAGGGGGGAAGGGCCGAGGGAACGAGGACAGCTGAGGAACTTGGAACAAATGGTGTACTGCACTTCTCGTTGCAATTGTGTACAACCATTTCTGTGTCCAAGAGGATGATGATAAAGGGAACCAACGTTAGAACGAAAAGGCGCCGATAAGAATAAGAAAGGTTAAATGTGAGATTGGAAAATGTCGCTGTTGCTTAGCATACGGCCAGTCCCCGTCGCCAACATTTTCTGACCAACAACACCACGCCTGAGGCCAGCTGAAAATAAACCTCTTCCCGCGGTCCATCCACGCGTCCAGATTAGGTGTGACCAGCTTACCCCGGCCAAGACGGTCACCAATACTGTCCGCCGACCCTTCACGCCACCCAGGGCGTGATGACGGACAACAGTGTCCAGGAACCGCTAAAGAGTAAAGTCCTCCCCGGCCCCTGATGAATAGAACCCCGTCCACAGCCCCTACCCCCCCGGGCCTCCACCTGTCGCTCTTCGGACTGAGGGAACAGCGTGCAAACACGCCGAAAACTTTGATGTTGACGTGTTTCTTCAGGTCTACTCAACACCTCGCCCTCTGCACGGGGCAGGGGCGACGAGGACAAAAGGTACAAGGGAAACGCAAGAGCGGCAAGGAGCCCCCAACCATGGGCTTGCGGAGCGAAGGCGTTTTCCAGGCACCGATGAAAGTGTCTGCTGTCAACTTCAGTGTAAAGACCTTTTGGCAGTTTTAAGCGTTGGCCCAGAGACCGGCGAGGCGTGTGGTGGGGCTAATGACCAGCCACAAAGTTACTCAATCAGTCAACGTCCCGAGGACCTCCCCCCCCCCCCCCCAATACAAACCCACCACTTCCCCTTCCTTCGTGACCATTGCCTGGGGAGACGTGGGGGTGGGGGTGGGGTGGGGGGCCGAGGTCTGGGTGTCGTCTGCAGCAGGCTATAATCTTCCCCGACAATCTGGCCGCTCGCTCCAGCTTGAGGCTTTTATCACTGCTATCTCCGCCTTTAGTATTGCACGCCAGTCCGGGCAATCGGCCGGATGGCTTTCGGCTTATCTGTCTGTGTGCACTTACTGGTCAATCTCAGAGAGGGTGAAAAACTTGAACAACTTCCATTGTTTCTAGTTTCTGTTTCCCTTCCGTTCTTTTCATTTTTATTTTTTATTATTTAAATCATGCAGTTATCGTACAAATGAGGAATTCAATGAATAAAGATATCAAAAATTAATGCATTCATCAAAATAATGTTATAAACAGTGGCAGCTCCTTGGTTCACATATTTTTGTTTTGTTTTGTTTATATATTATATAAAAATGCTGTTGAACGTAGGGACATCAAAATGCACCTGAATTCGATGTAACTCCATAGATTATTATTATTATTGCACTGCTTATCTTCAAAAATAAGTATTGTAGGAGCATAGCACTAGAAGTCAGATCCCCCCCCCCCCCCCCCCCTTTGATATACACACACACACTTTTCTTCTTCTTTCTGTGTTTTGAATACCTCCACTTGTTAGTCTTTCTTAGTATTTACTCTAGTGGAGCTCTTGCTCTCATGTTCTTAATAATAATTGTTACATACTTGGAATCAATGCACAGCCACTATGACCAGTCTTCCTATTAATTCTGTGGCAACAAGAACGGCCTCCCAGCTTGATAAACAGAGTATATTTCATATGGCAATCCCGACAGTAATCCTGACCAATGCCCCAGCATAACACAAATGCAAACAAACACAAGAGGATTTACATGATGTTTCAATAGGCAACCTTATGTGTGTGCATAATGCCAGTCTCACCAAGAGTCCACGTAGCCAGTCAGAGTCAAAATGTCATAAAGAGTCTTCAAAGTTGGTCAGTATTGAATTGTATTCCAGTCCGATAAGAACAAGCAATTAAAACTGTCTGACACTAGTGTGAATTTGAAATTATATGGTTATGGTCACTGGAAGTGGTATGACCAGGTGAAAATTAATAATGTAATAGTAATAATACCACCCAGAGTTTTAAAGGAACTAGCCCTCCCAGGCTAAACTTCCTGTGTGCTTGTAGCAGGTTCAAAGAACATGATCGGCAGTAAAAAAAAATTGCAACTGAATGTGCTATTGATCTTGTTGCTTTGATTACTTTTTTGGACACCATCAGCTACTAACACTTGTTTCACAAGCTCATTGCCATAACCAGCGTCAGTCAGCTGGATTTTGATTGGCTTGCTTGAAACTCAATCACTCAATGGCAATGTTTGCAGTCTGCTTTGTATGCATATATTATATATGGCATGCATTATTAATAAAATAATGAGGCTGTTCTTTGGGTTTGATCTGGTGCATATGATACATTTTATAATGAGCAAAAATTACACACACACACATGCATCAGTGCGCACACACACACACACACACACACACACACACACACATGCGCGTGCACACACACGCACACTTGGTGACATGGCATTATTATATTATAATAATACAAAAAGATAGTAAAACTAAACGTAATGGCACCTAGGGATTGGGTGTGTGCACAGGTGTTGTGGGCAATGTCAATAAAATACTCATCTGGTCACAGTGAATACAAAGCTACCCCTGTGTACTAGAAGAGTACTAGTACCAGAGTCAGGCTATGCAGTACAATATGATCAATCTGGCTATGCAGTACAATATGAACAATCTGCTGTGAATAGTATCCATGGACCTACAGACTTGTAATCCATTTATAGCATAGATCTACAGAACCCATGAACACACTGGACAGTCATTACTTTCAGATCTATGACTATGCAAAATGCGCAAGTTGCAGGGATTCATTTTCCTTTAATTTCTTTTCTTGCTCTTTCTTCTTTTTGTTTTTTACAAACAATTATAAATGCAAAACCACAAACACACCCAAAAATAAAACAAACAGAACAAACCAAAAAAATTAACAAACAAAATTATAAGATTTAAAACTAATCAATACTTGTAAGCAAACTGTTACATTACACAAAGTTAGTGTGTAAAACACATCCTAGATGAGTACTAGATGGCATCAGTTCCCATAATAACATATAATATATTTTATTTTATATATATATATATATATATTTATATATATAATATATAGCCAAACGGTGAAACTGAAGCAGTGAATTTGCCATCTGATACTGCGATAGCCTACTGTGTGTACATAACTAGTTACAACTTACATGTGTGTACAGTGTCATTTACAATGTACTCTTTTCTCAGACAGTTTGATTTCACAAGGGCTTATGTATGCCTTAGGTCACACTCAGCTCTCTTGGCTAGGGCAGAAAGCCAAGAAGTAAGGTTCAGTTCCTCTTCTACAGGTCAGCAGTCAAGCAGACAATGCAACTTAAACCAGGTCCACACACCTGGAAAACTGAATGTTCTCCAGCCTCAGTACACCTGGCTGCTTGCACTGCTTCTACCCCTGACCAGACATTCTATCCATTCATTTCACCCCTACTTCACAGAGAAAAGAAACCAAAATATTCTTTCAGTGGATTTAGTTTTGAGTGGGGCAAACAGAGCGTGGTTTCCTCTGCAGTACTCCTTGTCACATGATGTCAGTTTTAAGTGTTGTACCCTGCAGGGCACATTGCAGAGCTACCTATCCTCAACAGATGGTTGAGATGTGTTTACACATTGGTGGAGATCCCAGTATGTGCCAGACCAAAAACAGAAAATGCCCCCCCCCCCCCCCCCCCCTCCCCAAATGCATACATTGAGTACCAAAGTGCAAGCACCTGAATGAGACTGGTAGTATCTTTTATCCAAAGGTCACACTGCATAGTGTACATTACTCTAGAAACCATTAAATAATAACTCTCACAAACACTTGAAATAGTCACAGATGATCACATGCCAACTGCTTTTTCTTTTCTTTTTTGAGAACACACTACCAAATGAATACATGAAATGAATACAAATTATACAATCAGGCTGTAAAAATAGTTAACTCAGACTTTAGATCTGAACCAGCACAGAGAATACTTTTAAAATTACAAGAAGTTAAAATTCAGTTGCTTTCAAAGGAAATAAATCTACAATTGGGCAAGCACTGTAGCACCAACACTAGGTGTTGTAACACAACCTAAGTAAATCAGTAAATGATTAATCATTTACAAAAACAACAACATTTTTATACCTTGTCTGTAGAGTTAACAAAATAACAACCACATGAACATAACAAAACCAAAACTCATGCCCCAAAAATAAATCTTTCCAACAGACTGCTTTTTATCAACAACACTTGACACTGGCAAACTAGTGACCTGCTGTGGTTGAGATGACTGCGCAGTAACACCCATTTAATCACTGCCTAAACATGTTTGTTTTGCCATCATCCCTGCTGTCAAACTGTTCCTGTAAAGGGTTTGTGAGAGGACAGAGTTATCTGCTGAGGGAAAATCACATTTGTAGAGGGGGTCAATGTCTCCTATCAGATTTGCCTTCCCTGGTAAGTCCACAAAGCCCATGAGGGACCTCCCTTATCTGAGAATATGTCCTCAAAACACTGACACCATATCTCACATGTGAGGACAGCCTTCTCCCCTGTGTAGCCAGCCTACCCTACCCACCTCTCTTGCTACAACAGCATAGCAATTTCATGCTTCAGGAGGCCCCCTCCTTTCTGGGTCAGTTTTGTAAGAACCTGGTGGCTGTGTTCCTGTGAGTGAGTGTGACAGTCCAAAAGTGATGCAGAAAATTCTAGAACATGTTAACTACTTGTTGTAACCAGCAAGAGAATGAATGCACAGCAAACATCTGCAATGTCACTTGACACTGCTGCACTGCACGTAGGCACACTACATGTGAACTACCTGGCTTGTGCATTCACACAAGGGAGTCAGTAAGTGGTGGAAAAATGAGAGATGGAGTGTACTCGCTTTTACTGTTTTAGGCCAGCACAGAATACTGAGGTAATTGTTTCATTCTGTGTGTGTACTTCTGTGTTTAGTTAGCTACACAATGAGTGAATGAGCCCAGAAACAATCAATATTTGGCTCTCTCTTCAGTGTAGGCCCAACTTGCCAACACATTTGTAGTTCAACAGCTTTGTCCTGTAACTTGTAAAATCAGTGTCTCCACTTGGAGAACACACACACACACATGTAACAACACATACACGTAACACACACACACACGCTGGTTGCTTGGAAAGTGCATAGGTCTGGGCACTCTACTACTATCTGAGTTGTTGACAAGACACCAGGTACAAAAGCAGGACTGTCCGCATGGGTGGACGAGTCGACACCGATCAAGATCAGTGACAGGTCAGGGTGCGAGCAGCAAGCACACCTGAGAGTGAGACAGAGCTTGACCCTCAGGGGACAGACAGTCACACCGTGACAAGGACTACCATTTTAACCCTCAAGCCCCGTGCTGTTTTTGCCTGCGGCACACCGCAACACCTGGGAAATGTCCCAAACTTTACACACTGTCCCAGCCAGGGTTTCTTGCGTTGCACAAACATTCGACTTGAAAGGGACCAAAATAGGGCAGGGGGGCTGCTGTGACCGACTTGTCAAGTGAGTTCTGGATGACATGATCCTACACTGCGACAACTTGCGACGAAATGGGCTCAGACACAGCAGTAGCATGGACCAGAACCGCAGGCGTGCTTACCTTCCAATGCCCCTGTAGCTCGGTGCTGAAGCCCAGTCAAAGAAGCCAGGAGAAGTAAACTCCAGTGAAATTTCAGCCGCATGGCTGTGCGGCACTGTCCGAACCCACTTAGGCCCAGCTACACCTCACACACGAAGTTTACAAAGCGATTCACATTCACAGATTCATGAAGCTTCTTCGTGCGTTGTTTGGCACAGGCTCACGGTGACTTTTCTCCACGCTGCTTACAAAACGGGCCAGTCAATGCGTACACACCACACCATTGCGAGTTTCGCACCGGGCGCGGAGACTCATAGAGTTGTGACGTCACTTCTCGCGGCCCGCTATATTTAGTCCGCGCGAGCAGACGACAGTCGAATGGTGCGAAGAGGATCCCCGTCTTTGGAGACGCAGCTCGTTGCTCGTTCGCGTTGCGAGGGAAGCGATCGAAGAGGGGAGGTTACAGAAGTTGGAGGGTTGCTTCTCTTCTGTCAGCGCAGATCATCCACGTTTCTGACAAATTTCAAGCCGTGTCAAACTGATTTTGCAAGTGAGTCCGGAAATTGATGTGCGATCGTGACTCTGTGCACGGTCACGACCGTGATGATGATGACTGATGAACTACCGTTTCGATTGCATCATCTCAATAACTCGCCAGAAATTTCCAGAATTATTTACGGCCTTGATCACTGCTCTTTCTCGCAAGAGCCGGGTCCGCATAGCGCTTTGCAATTATTCAGTAACAACAATAGTTAGGCCGCGTTCAGTCGTAATTCAAAAGTGCCGCAGATGCCACATCATTGGATCAAGTAGACATAACCTGCCCCCCTCTCTCCGTCTCACACACACACACACACACACGCTCGCGCCGGCGTGCACCAGTTGGTGTCACGCCACTGGTAAAAAAGAGTAAGTTTTGATCCGCTAAGACCGGGACTAAGATGCTGACAGAATTTCATTTCCGACAGTTTTGGAAATGTGTTCCACAGCCGCGTTGGGGCGATGCAAGACAAAAACGTTTGTCATACGACTTAAACTGAGGTTGACGGTATGAGTGAAAAGTTTATAACTGGTTGCGGAAAATCGAAATTGCCTGCTAATCTGCTGGTGTGTGTGTGTGTGTGTGTGTGTGTGTGTGTGTGTGTGTGTGTGTGTGTGTGTGTGTGTGTGTGTGTGTGTGTGTGTGTGTGTGTGTGTGTCAGTGTGTGTGTGTGTCAGTGTGTGTGTGTGTGTGTGTGTGTGTGTGTGTGTGTGTGTGTGTGTGACTGAGAGAGAGAGAGAGTGAGACAGACAGACAGAGAGACGGAGCTGACAGTGTGTGTGTGTGTGTGTGTGTGTGTGTGTGTGTGTGTGCGCGCGCGTGTGTGTGTGCACGCACGCACGTGCGCGCGCTTCGGGAGAATTCACTAATATTCACAATTTATAACCCAAACTAGAAATAACAAGTGGAGAAAGTACAGAGGATCTAGCTATTTCCTCCATCCTGACGTTTCACAGTAATCCGACCGATCACTAACAGACCCGGCTAACTGCACCACTGACTCAAAGTTCTCAAACCACTTGAACCAGTGACACTGAGGCTGAAGTGGTAAGTAAACATGGTGCTTAACGTCCACAAAAACCGTAAGGCTTATTAGGGACGGGTAAACTGTAGTGGTTTTGCCATGGACGTAGATATAGGTCCATGGGTTTCACCGAAGCGCACGTCATATGCAGTATGACATTGCGACTCCGTGTGGACTGTTCAGGCGGACGGTGAAGACAGATAACTGATTTTTAACGCCCAGTCAACCGTGCTGGCTGTAGCGGGGTGAAAGACAGTGTCACTTATAAAGATATTATTGTACAGTGAACACGATAAAGTCCAACTGGTAATTAGGCAACAATAACCAAGTACGAACACATACCGTCACAATAAACACAACACAAGCATGGATACACAAATTACACTCGCTTGCCACTGAAGAAAAGTATTTAGCCTCGATTGTAAAGCCTTTCTCAAAAAATGCTCTAAACCACGGTCATTGCAACACAAATGATAAAGAGTCTGATTCACATATATGAACACACGACAATTTATGTCTGAAAATCGAAGATTTAAATGCAACTGAGAATAAACGATTAGAATGGCGGAATTCCTCGCAGCAGGAGCAGAATGAGCATACGAAACTGTATTCTGACCTAGTACACGAGAGAACCTCTGGTAGCTCTAGATTTTCAGCATAGATGAACATGGCATGGTTTGTGAACATCATTATATTTTCCAGTTTAAATCCACTGCGTTTGTACCTTCTTTTTCTGACCGTGACCAAACTGTGACTTTGTAGGGTTGTGAAGACAGACAGATAGAGAAGGGGCGGGGGGCGGGTGGTGTGGGAAGAGGAAGGGTGGCGGGGGGGGGGGGGGGGGGGTGAGGAAGGGCGGCGAGTTTCAATCCCTAATTATTATTTGTCTGTTTGAAGGCTGAAAAAGGTGTTTGCATTGAACATTTGCGCGTATCTAATATTCTCCGATTGAAAATGGCGTTCTTTTTAACCTCTCCAGTGTTCTGATCTTGTTTCGGAACCCTGGCAGTCATCCTTGTTCCCCTTTGTTTTTGTTTAAATTTTTTTTTTTTTTTTAAATAAGAAAAGAAGGAGAGAGAGAGAGAGAGAGAGAGAGAGAGAGAGAGAGAGAGAGAGAGAGAGAGAGAGAGAGAGAACTCGAACTCGAATTGTTTATTGTACATCGGCCATAGGCCATTATACAAACAAAGGGGTTGGGGTTGGGGTTGGGGGTGGGGGCATGGATCAAGCAAAGAAACGAAGAAATAAAGGGGGTGGGGGGGGGGGGGGAGGAGAGAGAGAGAGAGAGAGAGAGAGAGAGAGAGAGAGAGAGAGAGAGAGAACAAACAACAACAACAACAACACGCAGAAAAAACGATTTGGAAGCAAGTGTGCCGACTGAAGTGGAATTACGATGATTCAGCGTGGACTGCACCCAAACTGGGAGTCACATTTTAAATTAATGTCAAAACAAAAGTGAACCAAAAAGCAAGTTTGCCGATTCAGGCATAGTTTAGGCAATGCTATGCAGACTGCACCAAAACTGTGATACGTGGCAGTTGTAATCATAATTTATTTTTTGCTCCATCCAGCATATCCAAACAAATATCCCCCAATACGCCAGAAAGCCAATAACACAACGCAGCACCTTCAAAACCCGGGACACTATAAAATGTTGGATGAGACTGAAGAGACCATTAAACACTTGTCCGGTAAGGACAGAATTTATTATTACTATTGATCGCTTTTATATAGTCATTCCGCTTGCCATAAGTACCACACCAGCTGGTTGTAGCTTATAATTACTGTTACAGAATCGTGATAATTGCTCTTGACCAAACGCCGTTCGTTTGTGTATAAAGTCTGACGTCGTTTTTCCAGAACTGGCTTTAAAATTGGTCACGGATCGGTGCAACTGGAGTATATAATCATGACTCATTGAAAGAGTATAAGCTTCGTTGGACAACTAAAACACGAACTGCTTCTTTTAGTCGAGAGAGCAACTTTGCCGATCCAGACGTCGATTGAAACACACAAGTAAAGGTTAAAAAGAACACTATTTATTATGACAAAACACAACATGCACATGTTCGCCGTAAGCTTCTTTTTCCAACACACACACACACACACACATACACACACACACACACACACACACACACACACACACACACACACACACACACACACACAGTTAAACGGTGAAAAATAAGATGTAAGTGTAAACATGGTGCTTAACGTCCACAGAAACCATAAGGCTTATTAGGGACGGGGAGAAGGGGGGGAAGGGGTTATGGAGGTGGGGGGAGAGGGAGATTATATACCTATCGCTACACTGTCACCACCAGAATGACTTCTGCATTAAGATGGGCAGCGATGAGAACCATTTTAATGTTTCAGTAGGAAGTGATGGACAAAGTCACAAGACAGTGTCCACAAACCACAACCTTTTTGAAGAGAAAGGAGAGCCGAAGCGGTATCGAACCGAGGTCCTTCCGCTTACCAGCCTAACGCCTTACCGCTAGGCCAAACCGGCTCACAAAATAAGATGTGGATATCTGCTTTTGGTTGAGCTGCTTTGTTATGTTGCAGTGGTGTCCAGTGTTTGGAAGCGTTGTTTTGTCATAATAAATAGCGTTCTTTTAAACCTTTTATGTGTTTGACTCTTATTCTAGAACGCTAGCAGCTGTTGTTGTTTCAGATTTTTCGATCCATGCGCAGTTAGGGCGATGTTATGTAGGCTGCACCAAAACTGTGATTCCATGGCAGTTGTGGTCATATTGTTTGAATGGCCCATCCAGTATATCAAAACAAGTATCCCCAAATACGCCAGGGTAACACAACGCAGCACCTTAAAAACTCAGGACGTTATAAAATGTGGCATGAGACTGAAGGGCACACTGAACACTTGTCTGGTTAAGACAGAATTTATTATTATTATTATTGATAGCTTAATATTTAGCGCTATTGCAGACTCACTGCGCTTCAAATGATTTTGCTGGATCTGCAATTTCTCAAGAACAAAACACAAAACAAAATCGCCTTTTGTGAGTTGGGACAGGACTTACACTGAGCTTGAGCCTATACTGGGATTAAATCTGTCCAAATGTGATCGATTCTGTTAGTCCTGTCAACCACACAGGATCACCTCGGGACTATCAAATTGTGCCATAAGCAAATGCACATTTCAAAACTTTTCTCATATATATAAACCCTTTCTCAGGTTAATGCACAAAACCAATCCCTACACAAACATAAAACAAACACACACAAACATAAACACAAATTTTGGAAGAGTTAGTCCCTTCCACATTACCCCTTTCAAGTGAGCACATAAGGCTAGGACATAACGGTATCGTCGACCATTCCGTCTATGAACATCAAAGAAAAATATAAAAAAGCATGGACAGAAACAATAATTTTAAAAACAATGTTATCAAAATGCATAATGGCAAATACCAGTGCCATATTGCAGCAAGCTGCACATACCACCTACCATCTCCTAGCTGCTCAACAAGAGCCATACAAAAATGCCTAACTCTTAAGGCAAAATGTTCGAGAAGTTTGCAGAAACAAGTATGGCGAATGGACCACTAGCAGAAAAATGACAACAGAAAAAGCAAGAGGACTAGGCAGAAAGACAAGAGAGGAGATAGGAAAGGGGAATCAAATGACATCCCTGAGATTCCACACAGGGGGCTGGGATTGGCATCAGACATCTCCAGCCTCCCTTTGGGGTGGTCAATTTTGTCTCATCATCTGGAGTAAGATAACCAAGTGTTAACTATTATGTATGATAGAATGGCTCGAGGAGCAGTCTGATCAGATTATATTCATGTATTTGTGTGTGTGTGTGTGTGTGTGTGTGTGTGTGCACATGCATGCATGTGTCTGCACATCTGCCTCTAGGGCATCCATTTGCAATAGACTAAGCAAGAGAAAACAGAAAAGAACTGACAACAAAAAACTGCATTTGAAACTCTCTTCTTTGTCAATGACAGACTGGAACACAAAAATACCACAAAGCATCTTGTTTCCCCACACATACATGCATACATTCTTCTTCCATACACAACATGAACATGGACGAAACCAAATAGTTCATTCAGTATTTTGTGTTTATTTTCAATGCACATACATACAGTAGATCATGGAAAAACTCCAGATGTGTACAAATTCTCATGTATGGTTATCACGACTGACAGTTTTAGAATCAGCATGCAAAGGTATAGCTTAATTAAATAAAGTGTTTGAAGAGATGTACTGATTAACTGTAAGAAACGGAAGTGACAGTTTAATTACACTACACACGTCATAGAATGGTAGGTTCATCAGCATACACATGCAGATCACTAGTCTGTGTGCTGTGCTAAAGAGCAGTACGATGAATTGGAATACAAATGCTATTCTGGTCTTACTTGTGATCTTTGAAAGAAGAGGCATCTGTTGATGTTACTTGTTAGCCACAATGAAGTTGTCTGACTTTAGTAAATACCATTTTTTGTTATTTTTGTTTCTATAAAGCATAGCAATAAAAGAAAATGAAAGAAAAGCATACTCTGTAATATTACTGCGCATAATTTCTTACACAATATGAATTGGACCTGTATAATTTGTCCAATAATTGCCTTTAAAATACTGTTTTATGTGATAAAAGCACAGCATTTTTATGTAACTGACTTCCCGACATGTCTGGTATAGTGTGTCCCAACAACCAGCTATGGTGAGAAAGACGGATATTTTTTCATGAAAATACATGGATTTAGAAAAAAGTGATGAAAAAGAATCCTGAGAAAAAACTGCAGTCTCACTTTAAAACACTCTTTCGCTCTCTGTCACACTGCCAAAGCACTCACTGTAGTAATCAAAACAATCACTGAATCAGAGACAAGTACTTCAAGTTTTAGAGTAAGAAGTAACAAGTTGGTGAGCCATTCAAATATCTGTCCAAACCAGTCAGTGCCTTCATGGAATCATAAACAGGAGAAGCAAAAATGTGAGTGGCACCATTCAATACCAGATATTAATATAGTCCATTTGAGATCAGCTGCCAACTTATATATATATAAAAAAAACACTTTAATCTTACCTACACACATTTCAGTACAGTACACAAAAGGAATACATAATACAAAAAAGAAAAACTTATTTTCAGTTGTGATATATTTTCCTGTCAGCTGCTTGCATTTTTTAATTAGGTCTTCATAATGCATTGCTACAGCACATAAACATTGCTCTTCAAAAGAGCCCAAGGGTATTTTTTAAATACAAATCAAGTGTCAATCATGGCAGGTATATTTCAACATCTTTTTCGTCACCATGGTCCAGTGTGATAACTGTTGAATCAAACATGAAGCATGCATGAACACAAGTTCATTTTGTCTGCCTGCAGCAGCAGCTAGTTTACAGGTTTCGTCAAGCAGCAAAACAGAATTAGTTTTAACATTTTTTTAAATTTTATTTATGAAGACCTAATTAAACTTAAGTGACCAAACAGTGTGCAGAAGAAATCAGGTATACTTTTGACCAAAACTTTTCTCTTACCTGCAAGGTAAAAGATCTTTAGATAAAAAAAAGCAGCTAAAAAAATATATATATATATATATCAACCAACACTGGCAAGCTGACCTTAAACAGACTATAATAATACTATTATACTTTTCAATGAAAAGACTGATGGTGTGAGGTACTGATTGAAGAATTCTTATTGAATCTAAACATAGCCATACCTAGGTATGGCAGACCTGTGTTCTTAACATTGTAAAGACAAGACCACCACTTTTTGAGACATTAACTGCAAGACGCAACAAACAGAACACACAAACATGCCAGAATAATGTTCCTATCAAATTTCTGCCAAACCAGTACACTACTGGTTTGGTAAGAAAAAAGGCATGGACCACAGTTCAATATCAGAAAAGCTTGGCTCAATATTTACATACTCTAAACCACATTATATGCTGCAGCAAGGTACATAAATACATCATATTCATGTAACAATGTCCACAAGAATATCCTGCTAGGCTCAGCTAGGGTTCCAATGTCGTAAGACCAATTTGGCTACAAACTAACCCACAGCACACTTTTGGGTGAAATCACCAGCTAATGTGCTTGCCCCAATATTGATGGAAAACAAATGACAACAGAATGTGTAAACGCTCTGACACAACTTAGCGCTGTAAAATGATGTGATTCAGTCTCTGTATCACAAAACGCATTTTTGTTTCACAATCATCTTGCACCTCTAAAACGAAGCCCACCGTTTTTGACAAACATCAAGAAATGCTGTATTTTGTAACATTCTTGACCAGTTGCCACAGACAGGTCCATTTGAGAGTTAGTGTAGCACAAGTGGATGTTTAGGGACACTGAAAAGGGATCTCTTGATCATGGTGCATAAGCCAAATTGTATCAAAACATTTTCATTAATTTCCTACAGCCAACTGTTTTGCGTCCAAATTCAGCAAAGCCTTCAGTTGTGCAATTCTATGTTGAATCATGTAATTATTACTGCTTGTAATTGGATATTAACATCCTGTCAGTCACACAGGATCATCTTGGGACAAAAAATTAAAAAAATTACAGCACATAACTCACTCCATATATCTTTTGGGGAAGTGAGACGTTGGGGGGGGGGGGGGGGGGGGGGGGTAAAGACTCCATGCTTCTCTGTACGCACAAGCAACTAAGTCTTTTCACATATACAGCCTGTACTGTCAGCTTTCAGTTGGCCTAGTGGGTAAAAGGCTTTGTTACGGTCTCTGTGGACGCAGAGCAACATGTAAAGAAAGTGAAGCGCAAAGTGAGAGGATGAAGCCAGTTTAGAGTTGCTGCAGTGCACTAAACAAGACCTGGTATTCATGAAGCAGCATGGTGTTATTTTGAAAACATAAACATGCTTTTGGATGTAAGGCTGAAGCTCTGCAAAAGAAATTTTTGTTTGGAACATTGTATTGTATGTAGTATGAATCTGTATACCTGCTTCCGAGTTAGCAAACATACTGATGATCTTTCTTTTAATCTGTATTGCTTTGTCAGTGCATGCACCTTTCATGACCAAACTGCCTTTGTCTTGTCCACACATATACGATGTTTACACATAATTGTGTGAAAATGTACAGTCTACAAGGAGTAGGTATTCCAGTCAATACAAATAAAATCATCTGCAATTAAGCGATTTGATAATTTGCTTTTAAATAATTAAAAGCTGCAGTAACCTATGAACTATACTGTACACTGGAAACTCAGACATGTACAAAATGCACTTGGCAACAAACGAAAATATAAAAATTCAAATGGAAGATTTGTTGGAACAGTCATCAAACACACAGCTGATTCACCCTTTGTGACAGTTGGGTAGGATGCTATGGGGGCAACAAGGGGTAACTTAGATTTTTCACAATAATTTTATCCCCTCTCCTGAAAAACAACAACTCTCACCAGTAAACTCACCCACCAAAAAACACAAAGGTAAACCAAAAAATGTTTCAGGAATTTCTGTCGCGCGTACCTTTCACACATTCATGACTGGATTCGGACAAGATGCATACTTGTTCTTGTAAGGCCTGGTGCACGGTCTCTCAGACAGCACGATATGGTTCAGCAAACAGCCAATGATGTGTGGAGCAAGCACGGAGAAGCAGTTGCCATGGTCTGTGGTGTCTGTGCCTCTAGGCCATGGCACCAAACACAGGATTGTGGCGACATATACTTGGGCCGCACTCATCGTAGGCTGCTTTAGTGTGGCATACTTGGTAGAACTCCGGCTGCAAAACACAGCGAATCATTTATCACCCAGCAACTAGTTTCATCACGCATCCTATTTTACTTCAGAAAGTGCCTTGGTGCAGATGCGAAGGACCACTCTGAGGTAGTAGTAACTTGTTGTTTTATGCCCAGTCAACCACTGCGGTCATTTTGAAGTAACAGAAATTTGAACAAAATATTGTCAACACTGACACTCTAATAAAAATACATGGATCACTGTCCTTAATTGCATTTTGTGTGCACTTGCCTCTTCTTTTTTCCTTTCATCTATTTCTGTTTATTAGTTGCTGCAGGCAAACAAATGCATTCTTACTTACTCTTATATACTCATTTTCTTCTTCTCTGTGACCAACAGAGTAAAACAAAGTAATTTTTTTAAATGCTACACTCTTGTTCTAAGATTTCTGATACATGTACTGCTGAAAATATGCCGGCAAAGGAATTGTTAGTCTTTTCCATTAAACCTCCACAACAACCCAAAAGGCAACTATGTAATGTAAATGGACCTGGGTCAACGAGTTCCGGGCTGTAACTTTTTAAGAGAATTCTCTGAAAAGCCATACTAGTCAATACACAGGACGATGGGGGGTGGGGGTGGGGGGGTGTCAGAGATAAAAAAAAGATGTCCTCAATGTAAAATCATGGGGTGGGGTTGCAGCTCAGTTCACTAAGCAATGGGTCTCGCATGCTGCCATTGTAGGCACCACTCCCCAGTGTGGCAAGATATCCCCCCCCCCTCCCCCCCCCCCCGGTGAACATTCAGTGCAGATTACCTTAGTGTTTGAACAACCCCTCGTGCAATCGCATGCATCCACATCCACGTTAAAAATCCATGGCATTGGCAGCCATACTACTGTTTTAAGACACAAATGCCTGAGGATGGACTGTAGCTGTCCACAGGCAGGGCAGGGGACTTATTGGAAATGGTCACAACTTGCATACACAATTTTTTTTTTAAGGTGGAGTCTGGTAACTCACCGTTGAAGCCAGCATGCTGCCTCCGAACCAGACCGCATAGCGCTGCATGTGATGAGTGATGACCTGTACCTCAATGGCTTTAGGCTGAAATATTAAATCAATATCAGTCAAAACACACACATTTCTCATGCTTACAATTTCATGAAGCAACAGAGGCTGACAGAAGCTTCCACCATGGAAGTGGAAGGCAGTAAAGCGGAAAACTTTGGGACCACAGTCTTTTGTTTAACAAGGAAAAGCAAATGATCAGCAAAATCACTTTGATAAGACTAAACAGTAATACTTTTTATAACTATAATTATCACAACAAACCAATTAATACTTAAATACTAGCCCACCCACCCCCACCCCATCCTCCACCCCCTTCTAGCTCTCGACATTTTAATAACAAAGTAATATAATCTTTTCCACAAAAGTACATCAGCAGAACTACAGGAACAGAATGTTTTCACCAAAAATGAAAGTTGTCCTGAAAACGTAAAAAAAAAATCACTTGATATTCCATTTCTTTCTCTGTATAATTGCTTGCTCGGTCAATATTTATAAATACAAAAGAAAACTGTTTGCTTTGAATTTGAGCTCCTCCAGGATCAACCATGTTGGTTTTTTTCTTTACCTGTGAAGAGCAGAGAAAGTTTGGCTTGTGACATATTTCATATTTTTTGCTACACTTTTCAACCTTGTTGCTTGTTGAACCCTCTATTGCAAAAAAAAGAGAGAGAAAAAGAGAGGCTTGGAACCATTTGTATGTGTGGATCAAAATTCATGCTGAAAATGTGTCCTTGATGAGGCGAAATGTAATTCAAGGGAGGGAACTCTTTAGGCATGGTGTCACCTGGGGGAAAAGTAAGCCGGTAACAGCAGCTATTTGCCGTTACAACTATGGTTGCAGGCCAGTCAGAAGGGTTCACGAAAAGCATGAGAGAAGAAGCTGTTGCAGAGCATGTCATTTTTTCATGTCCATCAACAGGTCTTGCCACTGACCACGTTCCTTCTTAACTGGCAGTGGTTTTGAAGTTACGTCCTCTGCTCTCATATACAGTAACCAATACATGTTTTGCAAAACTAGTGAGTTGTTGGTGTTTTTTTTAATCATTAGCTAAAAAACTGGTCTGCCATGCATGATGCTGGACATAGCTTGAAACTGAACTTGAAATACAAATGTAAATTAATTATACTGGAAAAATAATGTCAACGACGCTATTTCGTTACCTAACCTCCGAGTATGTCAGACGTTCCCTAGGTTGTGCATGGAAAATACCAAAGTTGGAACACTTTTATGTCCACAATCACAACCAACATTGCCCATAAGACTGACTTTTTCTCATGTACCAGCACCAGACTTTTGCATGTATTATTTTACAAAGTGTGAGTGTAGTGGACTTTCTGGGTATATATGCATTTGAAATGTCCACTAAAATGGCCTCTTTTTTGACACAACCTTTCATCCAGGAAACTTTCTAATCAGATGAACTTGAAATTTCCACTATGTACAATGTCCCATTTTGGGCACAATCCTTTTGTCAAGTGGCTAATACATAACTGCAACATAAACCTTTCTTCTTTCAATGTTGCTATTAGCATGAACGCTAAGTTTGAAGATATGTGCTCAAGATGGTCTAATAAAATGTTGATGTTAATATCGTTTTCAAGCATGGCCAAGTGGATGGACAGCTGAACAAATGCTGATAATCACAATTTACAATGACTCACAATATTACATCATAAAAAAGGAAGGCAGCTATTCAAAACCCTCACCTTGATGCGACCTTGACTGAGCTCTTCGCTAGCCTTTAATCGGGCATCTACCACTCTCTTGACATCACGCTGAATCTTGCGGCCAAAATCACGGAACATGGTCGACCCACCAGACAGCACAATGTTCTGAAAAATTGCAAGTACTGGTACTGGTAATCTTTGGTGCTTTGTTAACAAGTGAACTGATGGCAGTACATGTGCAAAACCAAATTAAAAATATATGCAGGTACTACACATTCAAATACAGTAAAATCTGAAAATCAGTTCAACCACAAGCTGATAAAATGTTCCCAATGTATACATGTATAGACATCCATACATGCACTATAGTTTTAAGCCACTGGACACTACCACACCCAACTGAAAATGTCTATATTCCTGCTACCATCATATGACTCATGACTCCCAGTTTCATCCCACTAAACTTGCTCAAATGCTTGCATCATGAAAACATTGCACATGCTAAACTGGCACTGACACAACACACTCAAAATACTATCAGATCACGCCAAATGCTGAAGAACATAAAACAGTATTTCAAGAACCTGTCATTTGTTCAGATGTTGAATTGTGAAGCAGGGAGTTTAGCAGGTTCCGCAACAAGGATCCTGTACACTTGTCTCTTTCAGACTTGTACAAACACAGCCTTCAAAACAAAATATGCCATTGGTACCCTTCAGATGTGATCCTGTCACCACCATCTTCTCTTTCCAGTAAAGCCTCAAGATTGCAGATCCACCATCATCTATTTGGAACCTCAAACCTACTATGGCACTACAAGGATATTTATTCAACAGTGGCATTAAAATGTGCACAAGAGTTGTCTTGGTGATGTTCCATTCATACAGCGCATTAACAAATAGAGAAAACATTACAATTAGCAATGCATGAAAGTTAAAAGTTAAAAAAAGGAGTTATTCTGTCCAGACTACCTCTGTCACATACACAGAGTTCAGCTCTAATTCACCCTGAGGCAAGAAGCAGCGGGGCAAAGACAGGACAACATAAAAGTATGCAGTGCACTACCTTATAAAGGCCTCTCCTGACATCAATGGGGCAGTTCTGGATGACCTCGTCCAACACCTCCGAGATGGGCATGGTGAAGTCAGGGTTGCAGAACTCAGGGTGGAAGAAGATCTCGGGTCCCAGGAAGCGTTCATAGCCAACGTCCACACTGAACAATTGTTTGTTGATGGCATTGCGAGCTTCATACTTCTTGAACCACTTACTCGGGTCAGCGTCATACTTTGCAAATTCTTTGGCAACGTCCGGACACACGTAGCTGTAGCGCTCCTACAAAATCAGAAAAGAAAAGTTGAAATCCTACATTTTCCTGCATTGTGACTTTTGAAAATTCCATTTTCTAATGGGCCTCAATTTTAGCCACAGTGGGGAATCTGTGTTTGACCACTCACTGATGTGAACAGTTATAGTGATCTGCTCCTCCTTCAGTTTCACATCCACCTTTTTCTGTGCTGTCAGTAGTACACATAACACCACAGATCTGCTCAAGGTAGCTTTTTGAGGTTTACATGTTTTGTACATTCAGGTTGAGGAGACAACTGGTTGGATCTGGGAATGAAACATGCAACAATATGATTAAGGCCAACAATAACAGTATGATCATTAAAAAACAAAATGATAAAAAAAACACGATTATCAATGTAATATTCAGTAAAACAACTCTTCTGACTGTGTGAACAACTAAACTCATGGCATCCCTTCCAGCGATGGATTTGACAAAATAATATCACACATAACAATGTATCTTCAAAATGGATCACTGCTTTTGAGAGGACTTGTACAGAAAAACTAAAAATTAGATTACCTTTTTTATTTTATCAATGTCATATTCAGTAAAATGACTCTTCTGATTGTGTTAACAACTAAACTGATGGCATCCCTGCCAGCGATGGATTTGACAAAATAATATGACACATAACAATGTATCCTCAAAATGGACCGCTGCTTTTGAGAGGACTTTTTCAGAAAAACTAAATATTAATGCTTAAGCACAGCTAACACACACAGCAGAACAATGATCCCTTCTTACATTCCGCCAATCCAGTTGATCTGTTTCAGCAGAAATTATGACCCAAAACAAAGTGTTTACCTTGATGGCTTTGGCGGTTTCAAGGGACTGTTCAGGAGGAATGCCAACTTCTCTCTCCCTGAGGATCTGCTGAACGAAGTACGTGATGTCTCGACCAGCGATAGGTATATGCTTGATGCAGCTGCCAATCACATAGCCTTCAGCCTGTGTACAAAAGCACAGTCTTTACACCACCAGCCAATCACGTGTGTAGCAACTAGTTCAGTAAAATAAAGCCAGCCATGATGCACACTTACACAGTGTAGCTAATGTCTAGCTCAACAAAACAGCTGCACCATTCAAACTACTGACAAAGCATCAACTTGCTCAAGTTCAACACAATCTTCAGATTTTGAGTGTGTGTGTGTGTGTGTGTGTGTGTGTGTGTGTGTTGACACATGTGTCTGTGTGCCTGCATAGTCTATGCTTAATCCCCCTTTTTTTTTTTTAAACTAACGCACATTTTATTTATTGCATCTCCTTTTCCCCCCAGCTGTCTGTTAAAACATACTGTGCTATCTAATTATATGAAAATCTGAGTTTCTCCTCAGTAGACACATCTGCATGAATGATGACATGCTTAATCCAGTCTTCGAGACAGGAGAGAAATGCATATCTTTTTTATTTAGAGTTCCAGTTGAGTGATCCTGCACATCTGACAGCACTCTGCATGGTTGACAATGTTAAAATCAAATTACAAACAAAATCACACTGTTACCAGTGGAATGGCCTATCCTGAAAATGGAAGAAAGGACATAGGAATATATGTTACATAGACACTAGAATCAAGATTCTGTGGTGTGTATGATTCTTTGATCTATACCACTTTACATCACTGGCTTAGCAGAAAAAAAGACACAAAAAAGGAAAAAACAAAAAACAAGACATCTTGACCCCCCTCCCCCCCGACAAGTGTAGAAAAAAAAAGGTGTTACCATGGGACCATTTTTTCTTTCTTTTTTTAGTCCCAGATATTTTCAAAAAGCACAATAACAATGGTTCTTTTGTTCTCATGTATACTGAAAAGCACTTTCTCTTCTTCATGCCACACACCCTTGAAAAAAAGAAAAGAAAAAAGAAGAGAGACAATAAAAAAAAAAAGGATCTAACAAAATGTAATTTTATGCATGATAAGTCATCAAGTGCTAGTCTCTACTCACCACAGGAATAACATGAGTAACACCATCTCCAGAGTCTATGACGGTTCCAGTCAGTGTTCTCTCCCCTACTTGTCTGGATGTCCAAGACGCAGCAAGCGCCAACACAGCCTGGGCACAGAATTGAGTGGATTATTATACATTCAAACTCACTATTATGAGATGGACTAAATATTGCGTGTAACAGCCAGAATGAACACTACCGGAGAAACACAAGGTGCAGGAAGGCAGAAATGTCACAGATTTATTACCTCTTAAATTCTCAACAGTCTTTCCTCCATCTATGATGCTGAAGTCACTTTGCTGATGCTGTCAAGTTCTATACACTTACAAAATCCTGAAGCAACATAACTGAGAATTAATCCACTACGGCATGAGCACAGTCATGTGGTGGCTAAAGCTACTAAGACTTTTGTTTGTCATCTCAACTGCCATGTCAGAATCAAGGGTTTGTATTATAATTATGTAAAATCCCTCCCCCCCCCCCTCCCCCCACAAGGCACCCCCAGTTAAACTGCATGTGGATTTTGACAGCTTATCAGCAGAAAATGACAGTCCAAAACCAACCCATACTAGCACTGTAGCAGTCTCCCTCTCTGCCCACCTCCCAGGATTTCTGTGCTTAGTCCCTCAGGACAACTAATATTTGTAAGACAGAGAAAAGAACAGTGTGCTGCTTACCTGAACAGCAATGTAGAGGCCAGGCACGTTGAATGACTCAAACATGATCTCTGCAGTATACTCCCGGTTCTCAGGTGTGTTTAGTGGAGGCTCCGTCTGCAAAACAGATGATCAGTTACCGCCCATGGCTATCTAATTTCTGGCACTAAACATTACCCCAGTGAACATGCTGGATCTGTTCTGGAAGCATTACAGCCAGTTATGGCCATTACAGTCAGCGTGCAGCCAGAACTGGGCTGGACTGTCCATGCCGGATCCAGCTTCCTGCATACACTCCAGTTCCGTATTTCCCAAGAAGGCCTGGATCATAGTGTGCAAATCCGGCCTGGTCAGGTTTTGGCCAAACACATCTGGCCCCAAAGCAAGTTGGTGTGCAAGAATCATTGGGCGGTTATGGCAGAATGCAAACAGACTGCTACCAGTTTCCCATTGGGATGCGTTCTTCCAGACGGCCCGGATCATATGGTGCAAAACCAGTTCTGGCTGACTGCAAGGAAGCTGGTGTGCAAGAATCATCAGGCCTACTTCCAGCCAATGCTTCTGAGCTGATCCAGATCAGATGCAAATTGGATAAGGCATGTTTACTGGGATACTGTGTAACTGTAGTATACTCAATGAAAACTAAGTGAGAACAGGCATATAATGTACACATGCTCACAGGCACACACACACACACACACACACACACACACACAAAGGCACACACAGTCACACACATAGTCATATGTGTACACACACACAGTCACACACACAGAGTCATGCACAGTCACAGACAGAGTGACATTTTATGACTTCACTTAACAGTTCACACTCAAGTGATGAAGGATACACTTACTAATTGAGCCTTAAAAAGTTGAATTGATTACTTATTAGAAAATCACATGAAGACGACTAAAAAGCTAACAAACCAGCAGAAAGTAGTGGTCCTCTGGTTCTGCCCGCAGATACTTGAAGATGACTTGTTCATAAAACCTCTCCATCAGATCCCAGTCTTCAATGATGCCGTGTCGGATTGGCCACTGTCAACACATAGTTTTCACCCATTCATTACACACACAAACTGCTCTGTATTCCTGTTCTTGATAATTTTAAAAGAATCATGACATATATCATTCTTAGGAGCTGTGTGCTACTGAGGGCTGTCTCCAACAAAGATTTGAATCATGATGATCAGTTCCAGCTTAAGGTGAATACTCGTTAGCTTACTGTGTCAGTGTCACCAATAACTGGAATGTAAATGAACTGCAAGCTGTCTTTTCTGGTTTTCAATGTTACCTTGGTAACAATTACATTATAGCTGAAATATTTGTAAGATCTACTTCTATACATGGATGCAGAATACACACACACACGCACACACACTCTTTTGCAAATTAAATTGCATTCATGTCACAATGAAATTTAAGCTATATGTATGCATACCTCTTCTGACAATGAGGTTTCTGGAGGGGGGGGGGGGGGGGGGGGTGTTGAGTGACCTAGTATTACATCTGTACAAGGTAATATCACTACTCTGAGTATTCATTTTATCCATTTTGATACTCCACCACTGATTTTGTTCAAAGAATCAAACAATGCGAGTGTGTAGTGTCAAAAGGAAGCAAGCAAATCTGTCTGACACTTTGAATGCATGCTATAATTTTGGCAATAATATTTTACGACAAACTACAGTAATATAAATACTGAGCAACAACGATTAAAATAAACCACAAACATTTAGCAAACTTTGTAAAACCATCATAACATTAAAAAAAGAAGTTTTTATCAATATATATATATATTAATCTGAAATAATTACACCAGACACAGTGAGCTGGTCTGGCCTAGCAGTAAGGTGTTAGGCTGGTATAAGTGGTAAGCAGAGGGACCTCTGTTCAAATCTGCTTTGGCTCTCCTTTCTCTTCAAAAGTTGTGGTCTGTGGACACTGTCTTGTGACTTTGTCCCCCACAACCATGACACATTAAAATGGCTCTCATCGCTGCCCACCTCTCTCCCCCCAACTCCATACCCCCTTCCCCTCCTTCTCCCTATCCCATATAACGTATAAGCCTTATGATTTCTGTGGATGTTAAGCACCATGTTTACTTACTTACATCTGATAGTAGGCAACAGATGGAGAATCAAGGAAAATACTCATGAAAATTTCACTGATCAGCAAATCAACATCAGCTTACCTTAACTGCGTAAGAAGGCGCACTGAGTGCTTCATCACCAATGAAAAAGTCCAGATCCTCCACCCCTTTTCCAAGACGCCGAATGGCTTGGTCACCCACACTTGCCGTCTCTTTGATAGCAATGGCTGACGGCAAAATAAACTGTGGCTCTGTATTGCCAGCATACCCCATTTTGGTGTACCTGAACAGATCAAAATATTCACATTTAATAATATTAATAATAATAATGGGGAAATTATAGAGTGCTTTCAGAATCTCAAAGCACTTTACAACTTAAAGTAAAACATACAATGAACAAATACCTATAATTATACAAATCAATAGTATACAAGCGTACAAAACATATGAAGATTAACAAACAAATTTAATGATTTATTTTAAAAATATTTGCAGGACAAATGCATCCATCTCAATCTTATTCAATTTCTGAACTTATTTTGATAATACTGTTATAATACTTCATTTTTTCTATATTAATTACATGGGTATCAAATATGCTTCCTCCACTCTTGTATTTCAGTATGGTCACAAGTCAGAAATGGTGTCAAATAATTTTGAAATTAATTTAGTTTTTAAAAATATTACATTCAGTACTTAAGGCTTTCAGTATACAATTTCAGTGATAAGTAAACATAGGTAAACGTTGTTCCAACATTTATTCACAACAGCATAAACTTTACAGTTCAGAAAACTAACAAACAAATGAACATAAACAAACAGAAAGTGTTGCGCATCATGAACAAACACTTTGTTGGTAACCATAAGTAAAATCAGTGTTCCTGGTTGAAACAGATGTAAAACAAGCTGACAGTTTGCTTACACTGTAACAGGACATCACCTGGAATATACACTTTTATTCTTTTCAGCAAGCCTCTGGCACCTCTATAAGATGCTCCTGCCAGAACACTTGGGAAAGCACTGGCCATTATTGGCCAGCAGGCAAAACGGATTCAGAGATCAAGCTTCTCATTAATCTCAATCTCATTCAAGAAAACCGCAAAATGTAAGATCTCACAGTGTACACTGATCAGTCACCAAAGACCAGTCAGGGTGGGGCTTCACTGTAAGCAAGGTATGACCACCATCAGTGAAAAATTATGATGACAGTGTGGCCTATATGGTCTTAACCTCCAGCTTGACAATGGAGGTGGAAGCAGTCACCCATTGTTTCAGCTGGTTCAAGAGGTGACAGTCAGACCACACATGCCATCATCCTCACAGATTCAATTCATGAGCTCGTTACAGAAAGTGAAAAGTAGAATGGGAATCCAAGACTGGAATGTCTAGTAGGAAATGAAGGCCTGTAGATGAGTTTGATGGCTGGGGCAAGTTCATCAGCACTTGAGTTCTTTCAAGCAGGAGCTAGCTGCTATAAGCAGGAACTCGGTCTACAATTTGCCAGCCTAGAAAATAGACAAGAATGCTTGCTAACTTTCATTTCCAGCCACAAGATAATCAGATTTTGTTTTTAATAATTTATATACTGTACCAGTGGCAGTGTGTGCAGACCATGAATATGAACCTTTTGTTTGTTTGTTTTCGTACAAAGAGCCACGGAAACCATTGTTATAAATAATCCTATCTTCATTCCTTAAAATTTAAAACCAGTTCTGTTCCAGTTGACTGATGTATCTTAATGAAAAAATTGGGACAGCACAAAGGATTGGTCAGGATTGATTACATTTCCTTAAAGGACAAGTCCAAGGTTAGGGGTGATTTTTGACATGATTTCCGTTAAAGCTCGCTGAGAAAGATGATGTAGGTGAAACTGTGATCTGAGGGTTATAAATGCACGAAAAAAGACATTTTCTGTTGTACCGAAAGCGTCGCCATGACACCTAATCACGTGACCATATGCCTACTACGTCACTCTGGGAGTCGCTGCAAAATGGCTAACTCGAGCTCCGAAGACGAAACTGATACTCTGCCCGAGAGACCCACAAGGATACAGCCGTAGCAGTTTGAGCCTGTCAGGCAGGATTTGAAAGAGCACCGGAACATCGTGTCAGCTTTGAAGCAAACCCCATGCGGTATTCCATGGGGTTTGTGAAATCACACTCACTGAAGTGCTCGCTACACAAATGGGCGTGATGTGGCGCAGCAAGAAAGTCAGCTCATTTGAATTGCATAAATTTAATCCACTTTTGCCTCACTGCAGGTCGATTGCGCGGGAGCTCACGCATTGTTATACCTGGGGTTGTCTGCAAATTGTTACAGTTCACAGCAACACAGTAGGCCGGCATAGTTAACTTTTTTGTTGACCACACGCACTACACAGTTTACTGAAGAATCTAAGATGGCAACCACACTGACTCCCCAGACTGACGTCACTTCCAGGAAAGTCACGTGACTGATGGAGAACCCGAGACTGTAGTCTCGGCCAGCCTACAGAAAATAAATTGATTAAAAACCCAATTTATTTTTATTTTTATTTAATTAAATCTGAAACTAGTGACTCATTTGTCAATCATTTCGATGGTCTTTTGTGCATACTTAAAAACCTTGGACTTTTACTTTAACTGATTTAATAGGCAGAAGATTTTCATTAAGAAATTCCAGTCCCTATTTGAGTATTTTTACACAATCTGTTGGTCTGTCTTGATCAGTTGGTACTCTCAGTGTGGTACCACTACCAGACCAGTACCACAAAGAGCTGTTTCTTGCAAAATGTTTGATTTTTTGAAAATAGTCTCTGTTTTTTGCTTTTTGTTTCACTAACAAACACAAAATTTTGGTTTTGTTTGGGATTTTATGGTTTTTAATTTTTAAAATCTTGATCTTAGTCACTGGAGCTAACTTTAGGTACTTTTGTTTGTTTGGGTCTGATTTGTCTGTCGCTGAATCCATTCCTGGGACCAGCCCATCCACCACTGCAAAAGACCGATTTCTGCTTCTTCTTCAGTTAATGACCATCGGCCACAAAGCTGGCCATTACTGTCACTTTAGGGAAGAAATTTATTTTTGTTCCAGTCAATGCACACAAATGGGTAGAGTCTGAATCTTGATACTACCGATTTCAGGTAATAAGCGTAAAAATGATGAGTGTCATGACTTCTCAGTGACTATGAACACGGAAGTGATCTTGATGACGGATGGCTTTACTTCCGGCCAGTGCTACTTTGACAGATAACCATTTTTAACAAACCAAGAACTTAAAAGCAAGGAAACAACGTTTTTGCACACCCTTCGTGGTCTTATTTGATCAAAGAACTAGTAGCAACATCGAAGAAGTGTGCACGCTTGAACACAGAGCTACAAACACTTTGGTTTGTGTCCACTGATTTGAGACTTAACACACCCCTTCTGGTCAGTCAGCCCACATAAAAGTGAAGATTTATAACCAACCAAACAAAAATCGCACAGGCATACATACCCTGTGCCAGTGTCAACGACCACAGCAGGAAGTTGGGTCGCCATTGTATTGGCTAAATGTCACTAGTGTTTTCGAAAAAAATCGCTGCTTTTGTGATTCAGAAGCCAGTGCCGGCGATCCAACACGGGTGTAAGAGGAAGTTACCACCACTCCACAGATACGTACAAGTGGAAGAACAAAATTTTCATTCTTCTAAGAGTAATGAGCTTTTAATCAACAAACAAATATCATATGCAGGCATGTTTTGAATATTCAACGGCTGTAGACTTGTTTTCTCGTTTTTGTACTTTTGGTTACGAAATTGCCTGGCATACTATTGCAACTGTGGTAAATGAGTAACCCACGGGAAGCAACCTTCGGAAAAACTACAAAAATGTAGTTGTTCCCCTTACCTTGCTTGTGGCGTTCCAGACCTATAATAAATTATTATATTTATATCAGTAGGTCTGTGGAAAGGCACAGTCATTAGAGGCTATAGGCATAGTTAGCCCAGTGTGCAGTTCACGAACTTTCATGTTTGGTCAACGGGAGTAAGGAATAACTGCATGGTCAGGGTAACAGGCGCCAAAATAATAATGAATGGACATTTTTAAGCGCCCTAACTTATTAAACTTTAATGGACATTTTTAAGCGCCCTAACTTATTAAACTTTAATGGACATTTTTAAGCGCCCTAACTTATTAAACTTTAATGGACATTTTTAAGCGCCCTCACTTATCAAACTTTGAAATATTTGCAACTGCGCAAGGCGCGTACAAAAGCAAGAAATGATGGTGACAACATGCTAAAAAGAAAAAAAGAAAAACAAAACAAACGTAAACCCAGCAACAACAACCCTCGGACACGAAAAAACCCTAAAAGGTGTTCATTTTGCTTTGTTCCAGCCGGAAGGTGGCCGGGACTGACTAGTTGAGTTGACACACGCATCGCATGGACGGAAGCCGTGATCTCCACCGGATTAATGCAGTAAAGTGTACGGCCTAAAAAATAGCAAATCGCGTCACAATAGCACCAGCCGGACTACACTGGTGAGAACTTGTGACACACTGAGACACACTGTCACACACACACACAACTACACACACACACACACACACACACACACACACACACACACAATACACAACACACACAACACACACACACACACACACACACACACACAACACACACACACACACACACACACACACACACATACACACACACACACACACACACACACACACACACACACACCACACAACACACAACACACACACACACACCACACACACACACCTCAACCACACACACACACACACACACACACACACACACACACACACACACACACACACACACACACACACACACAGGCACACGCGCGCGCAGTCATGCACGCAAAATGACAAGCGCGTGTGCAGCACGCATGCACCAGCAATGACTGCGTAAACGCAGCAAAACTGAAACTGGGAGGGGGATTGGTATCTGAAACAAAGAATTCAGGAGTTTGGTCACTGAATGGGCTGCGAGTGGTTTTGAGACTGAGACGGAGAGAGAGAGAGAGAGAGAGAGAGAGAGAGAGAGAGAGAGAGAGAGAGAGAGAGAGAGAGAGAGAGAGAGAGAGAGAGAGAGAGAGGAGGAGAGGGAGAGAGAGAGAGAGAGAGAGAGGGAGGAGGAGAGGGAGGGAGAGAGAGAGAGAGAGAGAGAGAGAGAGAGAGAGAGAGAGAGAGAGAGAGAGAGAGAGAGAGAGAGAGAGTTTATTCCATGTAACAGGGCCCAGATGGGTTAAACAAATAATCAGTATGGGTCCGGCGTGACTGTGAAACAACTGAAACAGTAACGACTACAACTGAATTGTTGGGATGCCAACAAAAGTTATCCTCAAAATCAACAAATGGGAGCCGTGCTGTTCAACGGTGTAGGCGGCAGTGTAAACTCGCATTTTTCAGATATCATGAGGGACGTCGATATGGCATAGAATTATTCAGTCAGTTCGGCAGCGGACATCACTGAAGCGCCGGGACTGACCTGTTCTGACACTGCTGAGCCGGACGACTCAGTCGTCGCAATCACGGCAAAGTACTGAGAAAGAAAATGGCTGAAACAAAAACGACTCCCAGCGTTCTAAAACAAGATACAAACACATAAAGGGTTCAGAAGAACGCTGTTTATTAGGACAAGACAAAACCAGCATATTTTCGGGGTAATCCCCTTTGTCCGGCTACATGGAACGACACTAAAACAACAGCTAAACTGACGGTCAAAAACGATGAAAAATGAAGTGAAAAGCTAAACCACTTATCTGTTTTGGGGCTGAGCTATGTTGTTTTCCTGTCGGCCAGTGTTTAGAAAGAAAGCAGACGCAAATTTTGAATAACAGTGTTATAAATTATGTTGGTTGCTGGATGACAAAATTTGCCGGATAACAGTGACAAAGAACCAGGATCACGCCACTGAACAGCGTGACAAGGAGAGGCATACCTGCAGTCGCACCTGCTCCAACAGGGCGGGCCGCTACTGAACTCCTGATGAGCTTTCCAGGTCAGTGCTGCTTTACGTCCACAGAGACCATAAGGACTGTTAGGGACGGGAGCCCAGGATGGCCACCTCGACTCTCACACAGCTCCTGAACTTTGAACTTTTAACGAGTTCAGTGTTGCTTTAGGTCCACAGAGACCATAAGGACTGTTAGAGAGGGGAGCCCAGGACGGCCACCTCGACTCTCACACAGCTCCTGAACTTTGAACTTTTAACGAGTTCAGTGTTGCTTTACGTCCACAGAGACCATAAGGACTGTTAGAGAGGGGAGCCCAGGACGGCCACCTCGACTTTCACACAGCTCCTGAGCTCTGCCGATGAGCCCGTCAGTAGGCTACTGGAAGTAAAAGCGGCGGTGACTGAGCA